>QYAP01000615.1:0-42746 GCA_003988905.1 Hymenotorrendiella dingleyae
ATAGGAGCTTCGTGCTCAACTTAGCATAGCATTCAATACCATACCTTTGATTGTTATCAAGTAACGACTATCACCTCCGAGTGATAGAACCGAACGAACACGACTCTTGTTTTACTTCTTGACCATTATAGCCTACCGAACCCGACGTTGACCCGACTTCCTGAGCCAGGAAACCCGCATCGTTACATATAGGACCGCGATTAAGGAAGAATATTCTAAGTTAATAGGTTATTCTTATTCCTCACCTAAAAAGCGATAAGACCGAGAATCATAAGAATATATATTAGGTATTCTTATAGTCTATAATTCTTATACCTAGGTTTGAACCGTTTAACTGTAGTTGGAAAGCTAGTAGATACGAATGGAAGGAGGTAGAGGCAAAGGCATCTTGTACATGGCGTCATACACTGGCATAAAACATAATCCCGCCAACTCCAGAAAGTGGTAGTTCAAAAAAGAGAGCTCGCAAAGACGGAAAAATACTACAAGGAAATCAAGAGTCCAAACTCCACAGAGGGTATTACTATTATACTCGAATACATACATCAGTCACAATCACAGAAATACTGTAAACATCTACGATTTATGCAGATTTAGACTCTCAATTTATTGAAATGTTGGAATAGCGAGCGTAGAAGAGCTAATAAGAGTTGAGACTGTCTAATTGTCTGAGCAGAGACATTGCGTGCTCCACGCAGGCTAGTGATCGAGGGGACTTCTAGCGTATTCATCATTCATATCAACTTCAAGGTTCATATCTGGGAGGAGCATCATCAACATCCCCCTCCACGTTCACAAGTCCCAACCCCGGAGGTCCTCCATCAGCTATCGCGTCATCCGGCGCACAAAGCACCTTCATCCTCGCAACGACATTTCTCAAATGTCCCCTCTCCCCATTCTCATCGCCCATCTTCACAACCCCCGGAAATACCACACAGCTAACCTCCCTCCCCAACAACTCATCCTCGTCCTCACCGCCTACATCCTCCATCAGATCCTCATCGAACATCGTCCGTTGATGTCCTTCTAGTACCGGCATAGTCACTGTGAAGACAGCCTTTTGAGCACGCAGGAGACGGGAGAGGTCAACTGCAGAGAGGATGAGGGATGTGAGAGTGGAGTCTCGTGATTCAGAGGGCTGGGCGTCGGAGATGGAGATGAGGAGGGAGTTAAGGGTTGCGAGGAGGGATGTGATTGTAGTTGAAGTGGAGGAGGCGAGTTTGGTGGGGGCGTCGCGGCGGAGCAGGGTGAGGGTTGTGGAGCGCCACTGGTTTAGGGATTCATCTTGGGCTAAGGTTTGTTATTAATCAAACGTTATAGCTACTGAGAGGAACAAGGATGCAACGAACCGAAATCACTTAGGTATTTCTCTACTCTCTCTAGCTCGTCGGCTTGCTCTTTGGGTAAACCGACGAAATAGGCGGAGAAGATGTACTCTATGAGGAGGCGGGAGACTAGAGATTGGATGAAGTGGATCTTGGAGGTTGAGGCTAGGGTATCATAGGTGGGTAGGAGGCGAAGCAGTTTTTCTTTGGTTTCTGCATCTGCTTTATTGGTGTCTATGAATCCATCAGTATAAGAATACCGAAAGCTCAGAGGAAGGGCGTAAATGGCAAAGCATGTGCTTAAAACAAAGTTTGAAATATGTCTTGATGAAAATTCAAATGGAGAGTAACTCGCCCAACAAAAAAAAAGACCAGTAAAACATACCAACCTTCACCCTCCTAAAATTAACAATAACCCAATTCTGCAATCCATTTCCCAATTTTCCCCATCCTTCACCTACACCTTCGTCGCTCACCTGTTCTTCCCCTTGCCGTCCTCCCTTACTAACCCAGCTCTTCAACCCCATAACCTGTCCCCGCAACATCGAAACCTCATCTTCCAATTCACTCACATCCCCCATGGCCTGATTATACGCCTCCTTAAAAGAATCCCGGTCTAGCAGCAAAGAAGACATCCTAGTTTTGATATTTCTATCGGCCTCAAGCGACGAACTTTGTGTGGCTCGGATAGTTTGTAAATCGGAGCGCATCACGCGGAGATTGGTGTCCGTTTGCAGATATGTATGGTGCAAAGTGGTGTGCTTTATCTTCCAGAAGGCAGAGCTGTGGCGCTCTTCCTCAAGCTTGTGGTTTAACTGCAAGAGCTCGCGCTCGAATTCGCTGGCACCGGTGTCTAAATCTTGCTGAAGCTCCAGGATTTTCATCTTGTCTCGCTCCCTCGATCCCTCCCTCCCCTTCCCCTTCCCCTTCTCCGCGGTCTCGAGAGATGCGAGGTCAGAAGGCCCAGCGTCATCCGCATCTTCTGCTATAGACCCATTCTGTGCCTGCGTACTATCGATCGTCGCAACGCTTTTTATCGACGCATTGTCTCGTTTCGTTTCTGCCAGTGCAGCTCTCGGAGGCGTAGCAATTGGGGATTTCGTCGTACTAGTGGAGATATTTCGATGTAGAGGGTGTTTGAGTTGGCGGGGCTTTTTCTCTGGCTGGGTACTCATGGTTTCGTTTTTGATCGGGGAGATAAGGAATCCAATCGTGGGATCCTCGACATCTTTCGGCGGAATTGAATCATGGGAGGATACGGAATGGCGAGAGAATCGGGTTGATTGTGCGTTCTGGTGATGTTGGTGGTGCTTAAACGTCTGCCTGGAGCGAAAAGCGGGGGGTCGGGGACCACCAGAGTCCCACAAGGCTGATGGGAGATCGTTCAAGGTTGGCGAAAGGCAAATCGTAACTTAGCTCGACCACTACAGTTTTGAATTCGATCTTTCACAGCAACAATATAATGGATTGATTGGTGACTTCGGTGCTCTGCTGTTTTCACATAAAATGTGCCTAGTTGTATTTCTCATAATTCCTAGCATTTCAGTGATTCTGCATTCGACATTCGAATAATACCGGGAAAAAGTATACATAGAAGGAGTGAGAGCCCAAGGGTGTTCTAGGAAGTACTGGTACTTTGTTCCGAAAAAAGAAATTTTATGATCCGGGAACAAGTCATTGTTCACCTGAATCTCGCGACCCATTCTAATGAACCAGGGGTAAATCGAACACATATCAGACGATATGTCTTTACTCGAAGACCTTTCTAACAAGAGCAGCATTCCTAATTTACTCAAACACTTGAAAACTTATTTTCTCAACCTGAGAAAAATCCAAGGCTATTAGTGACCGGCTTTCAGACCAGTCAGGAACGGGAAAGTTGAAACCTATCTATCCAGCTCTTGAGCACCGCTCGACCTGCCTATTTAGCTCAGAGTACATTTTTGGTAGTCAGTTGGCACAGGCTTGCTCCTGCCCCTCAATAGACTATCCAACTGCTTACTAATTTAGTACAGAACTGCCCAGCATCTCTTATAGGTTGAACAATCCGAAGTGGATGTGCTCGCCGAGCTCGCTACCGTATCCAGCGAGATCGTGCATGTGGGATCATGCCTTCATGTTGAGCTTAAAAAGCGTTCGCAGACCAGAACAGATGCAGTGCGTAATGCATCAAGCCTGTGCATAGGATCAAATGATGTTTGCCAACGACGACAACCTCCCTTTGCGCTTCGTGTTGTACTCCGAATAGATCAGAAGTGCCTTGATTGGTACGGAGAAAAGCACTACAAGAGAACCACCTTTGATTTGATCGGCTATTACGGAAGAGAGCCGGCCTCGGGGTAACTGCCACAGGAGGCACTTGATCCCGTGACCTCACTATACACGTGATAGGAGAGAGCCGCAGAGCCGCGGTTTTCAGGGGCAGGAAAGGCCCCCAGGATTTTCGTCGCCTATGCGAGCAAGCAACCACAGTGATTGCCTCGTCCCAGAACCAGGCCGATGCAACCAACCAAGGTTTAGGAGTAAGAAATACACTCACATTAGCTGATAGTTTTCTCCCGAATTAGCGTATTTTTCTGTACTATCATCCAAAAATAATTGTTCTTCCGTCGCTGAGACTCCCGCTTGGTGCGCTTTGTGAGATACTTATACTTCACTTAGTCACTCTTTGTACCTAAAGCTCCAGGTTGAAAAGGCCAATATACTACTCGGTCTAAAGAGCCTCCGCCCCCTCAGCCATCATTGGTCATACATCCATCTGCCACTTCAGGAGTACGTCACTTGACTGAATGAAACTTGCTTTTTGGTATGTATACGAATTTGAAATTGGAAAGAGGATGGGCTGCGAAGCTCTGGGCCATACACTTAATGGCAGCTCGCATGAGAGGAGATAGGTGGTAGCAGCTAGGCTATGAACACGTCCAATGCCATTCCTGCTAAAAGCCAACACATGGCAGAATGCGTTGATCCGATTCGAGCTCTTTTGCGACCCGACTTTATATGCATATGAATATCAAACATGGAAAAAAGCTCCATAGAAGCAAGTGCAAGATAGGCGGCAACGGGTTCCACAACTTTGGGAAGAGTCACACTCACCTCCTCAAGTCCACTAGAAAGCGAGGAACGGCGAGTGAGAGTCCTTCATTCCACACTTCAAGGCGGTGTCCGTACCATACACGTGTACAAGTAAAGACGTAGGTTCCCTTGGAGCTTCGCATTTGATCCTTGAATCGTTCTGCAGAGCGGGATCTTTACCGTGAACTCTCTCAATCGGCTTGCGGCACGACAACCTTCCCGCCGCGGCTTTCCTGCCAGTTGCCTTGGGGTGCAATTCGGAGATGGTGTACGGCTTCTCCAATCGAGCCAAGGCGGACAGGCAAAAGGAAGCATCACGCTCACTGTGCAGAAAGAGACCCGGGTCTGGATCTGCCAAACACGCAACTCTAAATCCCGAGATTCCTCGTGGAACCTGGACCAGGGAGCGAGGGAGGGCATAGCATTGAAAGTGTGCCCACCTCATTTTTAGGCGAATCAACGGCGCTGATTGAGGTGCCGTTAACTAATGTTGAAGAAGTGTCATCTGCCCATTACTGAAACGGATGGGCGTCGAATGGAGTGGAAGCGGTGGGTTGAGAAGGTATGGCTCGCCCAGAATGGAAGAGGCACCCGCAGATGTATGGCCAGAATCATTTGTAGCGTGAGAAGGTGATGGGAGCTTCGGGTCTAGCTAGGGGTGCATCAGCATGTGTAGAAATAATGGCTCCGGGGTCTCCTCTGGGGCCGCAGAGCAATGCAAAGACTACTTATGCTTATAATCAAGTTCCACCGCCGCTCAAATACATCTGCCGTTTTTTGAGCGAAATCCACTGGATTATTTGATTCCGAAAGTTCGTCTTGGAAGTCGGTGTTTCCTGCTCCCTCGATCACGATTTTGGCGTTTTGGTGTTGGGTGTGCAACCGAGCTCCTCCTCCGCAAAACTGCCCCTCTCCCTCGACGCGTATCTCAGTCCCTATCGTCACTGCTCCTCTCCTCTACACCACCACTTTTCCGAGTGCTGGCCACCTGCGCAAGCAACTCGACGTCAACAACGTGGGAGAATCTTTCGAATAATACAATTAGAGCTAGCTCTCGAGGCTCCTGTATTTTAATCCTTTCGTGGTATCTTCGTACGCATCTTGCTTTTCGGCCGGGTCCATGGTATTAATACCCCTCGCTCTTCGCACCCGACCTTCCACGACACACACCTAGTGACAGTCGCTCGCCCACAGGCACAAATCTACATCGAGACTGGCGATGGCGGGTAAGGCATACATTATCCCGTCTTTTCTCAACGATCCCAATCCAGTGAGATTAATCGAGAGTGCAGCTCAGGCAACGCAACCTACTCGCTGTCCAACACCCCACCACTGCCCTCCTTTCACGAGCTTCGCATATTCGTCCCCCTCTTCCTCGACCGCGGGCTCGCAAGCCAATAGCGACACTGGAAGCCGAAGATCTTCGGTATCGACTGCACCTTCGATTCCGCCTTGGGAAGGTTTGCACCAGAACGTCCAGACGATGGCATTCTACCATGGCTACGATCTACCCTGTGAATGCTCCACCGCGGGCTGCCATATTCGATTCAATCCAGAGCAGTATCAAGCCTGGATAGACCACAGTATTTCGCATTTCGGCTCTGCTGGGCCACCTAATAAAGTAATTTGCACTTTTTGTCCAAGAGAGTTCGAGAGCGCCCGTCCGAACACCACCGATCGTACGGCAAATTATGCCAACCGGATGCTTCATATCGCGAACCATTTTTTCGAAGGGCGAAGCCTGCAAGCCAACAGGACTGCCAACCACCCTCGTCCCGACTACTTTGCCATCGATCATTTAAGAGACTGTGGTGGGATGTCGGAGCAGGACTATCGCGATGCGATTGAATACACCGAGAGACCAGCCTGCGAGAATCTGCAACCTCTTGGGTTCATCACCCCGGAGCAACGAAGTCGCCAGGAGCGTGAGGAGAGGAACTCTTTTCGCCAAAATCATGATATCGCGAATGAGGAGAGAACGCGTAAAAAAGAAAGGAAAGAGAAGGAAAGACATCATAGGGGAAGAAGATAGGTGGAGGCGATCAAAAGGACTTACTTATTGTTGCTCGAACCCGATTTCCATATAAATCCTGCCACAGTTCGTCGGATGGCGTTTCTCGAAAACATGTCGATCATACAGCCGCGGATCTCTGTTCCATATTGTCAACGACATTTCCTTTCAAAGTGGCATTTGATATGAAGAGCCTACTTTATACAAGCCCGGAGATATTTGAGGGCGGCAAAAATTTTTGGTGGCTGTCGAGGCGAAGCATGTTGCATATTGAACATTGCATATTGGCCACCTGGGGCAAAAAATGTTTTGTCAGGTCCGGTTCATTCCTGGCCTGGGACAAAATTATAATTTTTCGCGTACGATGGTGCACGACGCGATGCGGTTCCTCGGCTCCCGGCGTCAATGCCAGGTACGGCTGTCAGATGAGGGGCTACTTTAGTTTTGCACGTCGGTGCCTTGAGCTTGGTAACCAATGCCCTCGAATCTCAAAAGAAGGCTACGAGTATGATTACGAATGAATTGGCGTTTGGGTTGCTGTTTTCGAGGGTTCGTGCATGGCCAGGTCGGATAACAAGCCGATGCACTAATTCTATTCCCA
Organism: Hymenotorrendiella dingleyae; assembly: GCA_003988905.1. Taxonomy (NCBI): domain Eukaryota; kingdom Fungi; phylum Ascomycota; class Leotiomycetes; order Helotiales; family Helotiaceae; genus Hymenotorrendiella; species Hymenotorrendiella dingleyae. The sequence continues at coordinate 7,013 of QYAP01000615.1, forward strand.
ATGCGTTCGAAATTTGTGGACAGCAAGTCAAACTTCTATAGAAGATACTTGGGTACTTCACTAGGTTATGAGTCATCGTTAGTATTCGCACAAGTTACACGGATAAAACTCCTACCTGCTGCACCTCTGCCTATTCACCGCTATTGATTGCCCTATCCCTAGCCTCCCTTTCACATGTGTTTTTCGTCACTATTCACATCTGTTACCATACTATGGAAGTATTTGTAGTTTTACTACGCAACTCCAACTAACCTGACTTGAAAGCTCTTCAAGTCCAACCATTAAAGTACAGGGCTAATTCGCTCTACTTTATAGGGATTTCTTCGCATCGAAGGATGTCGCCACAGCTGCCAATTCGAGGTTCTTCTTCATGTCGGCTCTCGCCGAACGCACCACAGCCCCCCTGAGCTACTGCAATAGGTCTTGCCTGAGTATCTTCCCTGTGATTCGTGCAAAGGGGCAGTTGCCGACCATCCCATGGCGCTCACCAGCCACTCAGGCTCAAGTGAGCACTTTAAATATTCTTTCATCCTCGAAACCTTCGATCGTTCGTCTTCGGGCGGTATCCAATCTTCCATGCAGTAGATCTTCGAGTCGTTCCTTGGGATGGTAATTCTTGGAGGCTAGCTGTGTTTTCATGTACAGCCTCGTTCTGGACAATACCCTTTTCTTCTTCATTCGTCAAAGTTTCGAGTACCGCTTTTCAAAATTTTCGTTTCCTGGGCCCAAAGGCTTACCTTTATATATTTTCCCAACATGATCACCAACTCCACTTGCATTACCAAGTAGGGTGATGCAGTCAGCGTGCCTTGCTTCCATGAACTCTCGGAAGAACCTATGATAGGCTTCAAGAGGGGCTTGGTCAGCCTCGTTTACGCCCTGCCAGTGTAGGGTACAACATGACAAGTTGATGTGAGTTGCGTTCTGGGCGAATGAGGGATTGGCCGAGGTAGATTGGCAGTAATGAGGGGATGGATTGTTTGCCTCGTTCTGAGGTAGTGGGCGAGAGGGTCTGCCTAATATTAGTACACGGGTATAGGTTTGACTAGTTTTAGGGTGGGTTAGTAGCGCCTTGCTAGATGAACCGGTATCGGGGTGAGATTTACATCACTATTGTGTTTGTTCGGAAGCTGAAAGCTGAAAGAGATCATGGAAATGGAATGGGGATCGTTCTCCCAATTGGAAAGAATTAGTTCGTGGTTGGCATGAAGAAATCAAGAGGGGTTGGTCGTTGGTGGCTGTGCATTTCCCATTGGCGAATTGGAACGGGCGAGATGCAAGACGAAAATGAAATAAGTGGACTGGGAATTTGGAAGAAGTAGGTGTTGAGCATAATCTGGTTTATCTATTGAACTGGGAGAGGAAGATATATATACCCATGGTACGTCTTATGATGTGGTCTGATGATCATGTGTGCCGTTAGGCAAAGTGGAATGGTAGCATATACCACGTATGATATGTATGCCACGTATTGACCCGAAAGTGTGAGGTTTGGAAAACTGCAACCATGCTCTTGATTCGAGGTTGCTCCCGAGTTGGGCCGAAATCGTGTACCTTGGTTGAGTTTGGCATTGGCTCGGGCTTTGTTGATACAATTTGCTAGAACTATTCGAATCCTAATCATCCGTAAAATGACATGGCAAACACTTCCTCCTAATCCCTAAGCATATTCAAAAAAGATCTCAGCGTTAGTAGATTTGGACGCTGTAGATGGTGGATGGCATGGGCTATTATATAATTTATACTGTTTGCCCTGATGTTACTTGCTTTCGATATACTGATAGATATTCATACACCTCATCCGTCCATCCCCCATACGTATCATTCCATGACACCTTGACCTTCTTTCCTTCCCCATAGACCTTGGCTTGAATCTCCAACACACCGATAAATAGTTGTAACATACCACCCCTTTGTCCAAAATCACGGCATTCCATCTCCTTCCCGTATATATATTTCAATCCAGGCTCCCTTCCTCCCCTTCCTCTCCTATTATTCCGCTAGTGGAACTCCACCTCGACCCTTCCATACCTAACCCCCTCAACCTTCAACTCAAACGCGAGCCCTGCACTCTCGACAATCATATCTAGCGTAAAATCCAAGTTATCAAATTCGATGCCCTTCGTCGTAGTGAGACGGGTATAGAGGCTTCTGGGTACGGCGCTGAGGTCCGTGGTAAGTGTGCAGACGTTTATAAGGTCGCGGGTGTGGGAGGAAGGGGGTTCGCTGTCGGAGTCGCAGGCGATTAGGTCGTCGGAGACGATGAGGGATTGGCCTGGTCTGGTGGGAGGTTAGGATGGATAGAAGAGAGGGGAAAGGGGGACGGAAGTTGGGGTCGTTACCTGAAATTTCGGGTGTAGTGGAAGGAGACGGGTGTTGTAGCGTTTAGGGTTTCGCCCTCTGTTTGTGGTGTTAGTAATGCCACTCCATTGTTTGGATGCAAACACTTCGACGGAAAATGAACTTACTAGTGATATGCCATTGCATCCGATCACTGACCATCCACCTCTCCCACAGCGGACTCCAGTACCTCTCACTCATCTGATGCTTAGTCTCATCATATATAGTAGCATACGAAGTCCCGTAATGCATTCTCGCCTTTCGAGAAACCACCATGCTACCTTCGAGACCCCTCAATACGGCTCCGCGGACCACTGCCGTCCAAGCATTGACAGGTTGCATGACTTCGACGTGGCTAAGAGTCGTTGTTTCGAGGGTAGGTCTCTCGCTATATGGAGGTGGCGCGGTGATGTTGAAGTGCGATTTTAGGCGTGTGTAAAGGTAGTTGCTCTGTCCGAAACCGCCCACCAACACGATGCCAGAGATAATCCCACCCTTTTGGCGAATACCATCGACTTGACCTTGAACAAGATCACAGACCTCTTTCACAACTGGCTCGAAAATCTCCTTGATTTGTGTCGCGGTCATAACGAGAAAACCACAATCCAGTCCTGCCTTTTCATCATCGGGTAGGCCAGGGAATGGCACATTTACTTCAGCGTGCTCCTCTTCGTTGAAGTTTCGTTTAACGAACTCTTCGAAGTATCGAAGACCCATCTGCCAACATTTGCCTTTCTTGAGTTTCATCTCGTCGAATTTCTCCTTGCCAATACGATCTCGTACATGCTCTTCGAATCTGTAATTGAGAAAGGCGCTGCCGCAGAGTCCACCCGTCCCTACTGCCGATTCTTCCACTCGCAATGGTTTTAGTGAAATGATCTTGTAGGCAATCAAATCCACGGTTCCACCACCGGCATCACAGACTATGAAATTGTCCCCGGCGTTCAAGTGATTTGGTTGTATAGCCTTGAGTGTATAGACAGCAGCAGCCTCTGGTTCGCTAATCATCTGGATATTCATTTTAGAACCCATACCAGCTCTCTCTGCTGCTTGTAAGGTCGTGTTTTTTGCAGCATCCGACCACACAGCAGGACACGTGAGGACAAATTCGACTTTGGTTGAGGACATGAAGGATTCGCCATATCGTCTTGTGAGGGTCTCCATGGTGTGTTCGTACACCTGAGTTAGGTAGTCGCTGACAGCATCCACGACGGTTTTATTGTACTTCTTTAGCTGGGCTGCTGTCTCTAGTGGGCTGACGTAGAAAGGTAGCTTCTGTGACCGGTCCAGGAATAGTTTGATGCATCTCAGTCGCGATTCTTCAGGTCTGAATTGGAAACCCCATTTGATACTGGGTTCAGGGCCGTCGAAAGCCTTGTTACTGTAATCGTAGGATATTTCCGTTGGAACTTTGTCCGAAGTGATTCCATTGCCACCGGGCCAGGTCTTGATAATCTCTACATCATCAGGAGTGGAAGTGTACACGGCAGCAACACTAACTCGGTCAGCTTGTTCGCTCGAGTATGGTACATTGTGGAATTGAAATGAATAGGAGGAGAAGGAGGAGAAGTTCCACTAGAAAACCAAAAGGCGAGAAAGGGACTACTGAGAAGGGTGCTTGGCAGATCATCTAGAAGACCGAACTCTGGACAGGAAGAAGAAATCTTGACCACAAAGACAAACAAATCCGATCTTTCCTCTTTATACACTTGAAAACATTGATAGGAAGAAAAAGACATACCCAGAATAAGTCGTACCAAAATCCAGGCCGACAATCAATCGATCATTTAGAGGCGCAGGTTCTCGAATTGGCCCGGAAATAGCCTCGGTGGAGGAAGTTGGTGTGTAATTGAGAAAATGGCTTCTGCTCTCATCATTCCTCCGGCTCGCAGACCGGATTGGAAGATCAATATTGAGTTTCGAATTCATGGTTATAACCGTGAGGATGCTGAGAATAAATCCAGCGCTATGGCCATATGGACTCGACCTCCAGTCCCTTCACAATTGCAACGAGGATTGGCCTCCCCACAAACAGGTCCAGCAAGTTGTTTTGAGCCAGACGAAGTAAATGCAATCAAATAGTCCTTGAATACGAGTATCGCAACACTGGGAGGACAACAATTCGCGGCGGTTCCAATTGTGGTCGGTAACTTGGTCTGTCGGAGAAAAAAGAAGCGTGTGACTTGCGCTGCAACTGACTTGGAATGGAAAATGGCACAACAGGAGGGGATTGCTCGATAATTGAATATAAAAATGAGAGAGGGGCAGGAGTACGAGATCTAAAAGAGGATTTAATTCCTGGGGGTGAAAGCTGATGAGGGGTCACCCTGCAGGGAACGGCAGCCTTCCGTAGGCAGCACCGTTTGTGCTCGGATGTTGGTGGTGAGCTGACGCGAAGCTTCAGATACCCAAGAGGACAGTTACGAAGCTGCCAAGAAAAGGAAAGTTGCAAATGCAGGTGATGAGGAGCGGTGATGACGGGTTGAAGAATGGTGTAGCTGTCGGCCGAGTATCTCATAGAGAAGAGATGTTGGAGTGAAGGCTGTTCAGTCGGTCGTTGCCTGTCAGCACCGGGCGAACTATTTTGGAGTGGGGGCCGCAAGGCTCTGGTGGCTGAGTCTTGTACCCCCAACATCTTCCCAAAACTTTGCGGCTGTCAAAGGCCTCTGAAGTTATGGAGCTTTGGGGTTGCGGCTTCAATGCTTTTGGACAACTCGATTTTGCAAAATCTGAGAGTCCCGAAATTGACAAGAGGTGCTCGCCACCGCCCGAGGATCTGGAAATATGGCAGCGGCTAACGAGTTGGCCTTGGCTTGGCTTTGTGCGAGCTGAATTGGCGACAATTACAGGTTTGTTTAGATTTCACTTTTCTCTCGTGCCTAAGTATAGGTAAGTTAAATAAGTATAACGCTGACGTTAGTTCTAGTATCAACATCTTCCGGTCTAATTCATTGCGGTGCTATGAGCGCTCAAGACCGCTTCAACCAATACCCTCCTGATCATATTTGCATGGCATCCAACGACAAAATATCCGCAGTAGCGACAGACTCGACATCGATTGTAAACACATATAAAGACATGCAAAGCTTCGTCAAACAGCAACCAGAAACGTCGACCCCAATTGGCGAAATTAAGCAAATCGTTTCTAACAGTACAGCTTTCCACGCTCTTCTGAAAACAGGCGACGTCTATAGCTGGGGAGATCCAAGATACCCAGCATTGCTCGGCCGTGAGGTGACGGAAGAAATGTAAGTGATGATTTCCTATCAGCGTTGGGATTTCGGCTCTACTAAACCACTTAACAGACCAGCACATATTCCAGCATTGGTCGAGGACCTGTCAGACCTACCAACAGGGATTATCAGAAAAATAGCTTCAGGTGGAAACCTGACAGCTGCTCTGACCGAATCAAATGATCTGTATGTCTGGGGTCGCCCACAGGAAGGTGCGGGTCAAGTGAAGTTCTTTCAGCAGCTAGCAAGCTGCCCAGCGGCTGTGGATGTCCATGATCACGATATTCTGGATGTTGCTGTTGGCTCAAATTATTTGTTGGCTATCACAACCGAGAACAAACTGTTCGGAATAGGGACTAATGAAGCAGGACAGCTGGGTCTTGGTGACAACCGCGTGTCAGCGAATGATTTCGAGAAGCTACCATTACCGTTGGCACCGGGCCTAAAACTTGTCAGTGTGCATGCGGGTTATAGAAATTCATTCGCAATAGTTGATCGCGCTTAGAAGAATTCCCACCACCCCGTCTCGTTCATACGGGGCACGGCAGAGGAAGAAAAGCAATGGTATCTCATCTCATTCATTTTGCCGTCTGGTGCCGTTCTATAATACACAAGTCGTGCAAACTCGAAATTATCATGTATAATCTGAGCAACACGCTCATAGATTCGTAAGGTAATCCTCAATTTCCTGAGGGCTCAACTTTCTGAATCTTGGTCCTTGAGCTCCCTCAACTCCCTCAACGCCAAGTAAATGATGAGCAGGTGGTCCAACAATTCCTAGATAATATTAGCATGGTAAGAAAGGTTGCATGGAGAGCACTGGAGAGCACTGACCGATCTCTACCGTCTCTCCGTTCATCTCGCCCTCAATGGTTTCCTTCAAGGTCAATAGAGCAATATGCACGGCATCTTCCAGCTCCAATCCCTCAGTGTATCTCTTCTCCAAGAATGTCTTTGCAGAAGTAGCACTCTTGCCAATAGCCGTCGCCTTCCATGGGAAGTAACTACCACTGGGATCCACCTGATACAACATAGGTCCGCCCTTCAAGATACCGCCTGTCTTGCCTGTCGGCTTCTTGTCGTCAGGGTGAGAATCGGTAGTAACAGCCTCTTCTGACTCTGGCTCAATCCCCTCATCCCATCCTGCAATCAACAAGCTAACACCGTAAGGTCGTACTCCACCAGACTGGGTTGCTTCTTGCATGACTCTGGCAACGTCTTGGACTAATATTCTTGTCGGTGGGTATTCGTTATAAACACGCTTGTAGCCGGTGTGCGAAACTTTGCGTGCCTTGTCTACTAAGACTCGGTAATCGGGGCCCATGCCTGAGTATACCATTCCGATGTTTGGTGTGATGAGGCTGACTTTCGAGAGGGAGGGAGGATCGATTAATGGTGATGAGGACTTCTTTTCCGTTGCGAGAACAATGCCATTTGTAGCTTCGAGTTAAATTAGTACCACACTTGGATATGTTTGAGAGCTTCTTAGGTGTACCTTTGATTCCCAGCGCGGTGACACCTTGATTGACTGCATTTAATGCGTATTCTAAACCAGGCTGATTAGCTTCCCGAGCGTGTTGACCTCTGAACTATGGAGCAGCGCAGAAGCTAAAAGTATTGCTGTGAAGCTTCACGAACCTATTTGGACCAACTTTCCACTGTGCAAAATCAGTAATAGTAAAATGAAGCGCAACAAGAGAGGGGAATGCGCGCAATGTAGAGCTCGGGAAGGACGAGCTTACCTTGGGGAGAAGGTGGTGAGGGAGAACGAATATCTGTCCGCCATTTTGTCTGTTCAATGCGAATTTCTTTCAAGTGTAATATCAAGAAAGGATTGATCTGAAAGAACGTTGATGGGAATTGGTAATGGTAACTCGTCGTTTGGGGAGGTCTTGAGCTGTGGTCGTCGATTGAAGGTCAAGCTACCTGCAAGGCACCTCTGGACGCGAATTATTTCAGGCCTCGATTTCAAGGCACAAACGCTTACTGGATTTCTTAGCCACCCAGCCCGCCGCGACGGACCAAGCTTCTATCTACTTCTGGAATCCTAGCACAAAAGCCACCTTGCAATGTCTTTCTCTATTTCTTTGCTGGCTTTCACTCCATGATCTTCGATGGTCTATCGTTTCTATCTATAACTAATACTGCGCGCAGCTAATCCTTCCTATTCAGCAAGCAACCGGAGACTCCTGGGTGGGTTCTTCAAATGCTCCCCAAAAAATTCCCACACGACTGAGCTTTGAGCTTCGAGCTTCATTCTTGACCGATGTCTTCAACGAACGCGGCCTGGCAATGGCCAGACGAAATCAAGCCAGAATCGTCGCCAGAACCTGCACCTGTTTACAATACATCCACAGCAGAAAAGGAAGATGTCGCTCCACCGTCCAACCTTTCTCAAGCAGAAAATTTCGCAGAAGAGAATGCGCGGCAGTTTAACCCCGCTTCATTTCAGGACGAACCCGAACCTGAACAACCTCGAGAGGCAAACGGCCATCCAAGACCGCAGACTTATCCGGCACGGCAATGCAGGATTTGTCTCGAGGAAGTCCAGCCATCCTTCGAACCGGTCGCCCCAGGAATCAGCACTTTTATGCAGCCGAAACCAAAAGTCCAATACATTTCGGACGATCCCGAGTCCGGCCGCCTGATACGTCCATGCAAATGTAGAGGATCACAACAGTATGTTCATGAGGCATGTTTGCAGGATTGGAGGTATGCCGCCCCAGGACGAGCTACAAATTATTGGCAATGTCCTACCTGCAAATTCAAGTACCGACTAGAACGGTTAAAATGGAGCCGTTACCTTCAAAGCTTTCTTACGCAAATAGTCCTCACAATCGTTGCAATGCTCGTCATAGTTTTTGTATTAGGATTTGTCGCAGATCCTATTATCAACCTATACTTTGAGCCGGGTGCTACAATTGCCTCGATTGCCACTGGCGGCGGAGGGCAGTTTGATATCGAAGATGACCCAGACGACTATGAGGGCTGGGCGCTACACTTTGTAAAAGGGTTGACATCTATAGGAGTGCTGGGATGTGTCAAGGTTTTCTTCACACTGAATCCATTTACCTGGTGGAATATCCGCCAAGGAGGGCTTCTGGGTGGTGGTCGCCGACGAGAACGCAATGAAAGTAATTTCAGCTTCCTAATCATAATTGGAATAATTGCTTTCATTTATGTGAGTCTTCTTTCCTTCCCAAGCCCGGATGGTGCTAACGCTCTATAGGCTCTCTGGAAATGGGTGAGAGCTTGGTGTCGCAGAACTTTAGAGAAAGCTAGCGACCGTGTAGCCGACGTTCAAGGGGAAGAAGAAGATCATGCCCACACAGAATGAGGAGGACGCTGAGGAACTTGCGAAACGCTTAGGAACAAGATACATAGGCTGGCGTTTGGCTTCAGTGCATGATGAAAATTTACGACAATTGTCAAGTTACATTGAAATCGACTCTAGCGAATATCGAGCCTGTTCCCGCTCGTCTACAGCTCACTTGCTGCAATTGCACACTCTTAAGTTGCCACGAATATCCTTCTTCTATGGCGTGTCAACTAGTCTGTGTGCAAATATTTACCGCTTGCTGGAGCCTCGAAATAGAAGCGTCTTGTTTCAATTTCATCTCGGGCGACCGCTCGCTCAGTCAACTCTTCCACCGCATGCCAACTCTTTTTCGCGGAAAATTGTTGGTGCTGGTCCCCCTGCCTTTTCGGCAACTATGCTTCTTCGCCCTTGCGGCAACGATGCCCAAGGGAACCAGGAGGTAGATGCGGTTGATACATTCTTGTGTGGCGATGTCTTCCAACCCGGTGCTTGAAGTGTATCTAGTTGCCAGGTTTACGACCGACTTTTCGGGGTGGCCACGGTCAGTCAGAGCGCAAACCTGGCAATTATACCATATTTGTTTTTCTGATTTTGCGGAGCACTGTATGGTGGAGTTGTCACCGAAATCTACCTCATGGGTTCGACCTCTTTTTCATTGCGAGAGCCTGTGGCTTTATCCACGGCATATCCCCCTCACATCCTTTTAGGATATCGCCGAATCTTTATCCAAAGTCACCCCGATATCGAAACTCCTTTGAGAGATTGGGGAGTAAATTGAGGGCGACTCAGCCAATAGTAAAGTCATATTCGTATCTCACTTAAGGAAGGACACGTGTCAGGATTTCTTCCTTTGGGTGCGAGACTAAAGGAGCAGGTTCTTATTTCTTGCTGTTTCAGATCGCAAACCAACTAGAATCGCCGAATCTAAAGAGAGGCCTCCTTGAGTTGAGTGACGTGGAATCTGTGAAAGGAATCAGGGTGGGTGCCATTCCGAGAGTTGGCCCCGGTGTAGAGTTGACTGTGGCCGTTATCGCAAAATGAGATGGCGGCGGTCTCATAGAAGCTTGATGGACTAGCTATGTCCAAGGTCAGTATTCCCTTTTGTCTCTTTCACGTCCCCCCTCCACTCGCATCTCATGATGATTAAATCAAAAGCTTTTTAACCCTTAACGGAGATCTGCTCCTTGAAGACTAAAAACAACTCTAATTTTTTCCTGATCCCTTGCTTTTCTATTCATCGTTTGAAAATTTATTTCCCAAGGAAACTCACTGATGGTATCACAGTTCTCAACGTCTGCTTAATTCATACTCAAAGGTTAGTTATTGGTCACCGTCAACCTTCGGCGCCCCTCCTCTCAGTATGATGAACAATTCAAAAGCTTTTTAACCCTTAATGGAGATATGCTCGTTGAAGACCAAAAATAACAACTCTAATTTTTTCCTGATCACTTTTCTTAAAACTGCCTCCATTTGAAGACGTTCACTTCCTGAGGATATTTACTGATTATATCATAGTGAAACTATCTGCTTAGCTGCCAAGAATATTTACAAGGTCAGTTATTTTCCATCTATCTTTTCCCTTCCCAGCATCGTGATGAACAATTCAAAAGCTTTTTAACCCTTAATGGAGATTTGCTCCTTGAAGACCAAAAATAACAACTCTAATTTTTTCCTGATTGCAATCTCTTCATCTGTTACGCTCAAGATTCTTTGACTCGGAAATTCATACTAACCTCCTTCTAGATCTATCTGCGCGGCTAGAAGGATTACTGTGGTTTATTGTAATAGGGCTAGGTAGAAAGCGAAAATAAAATACCGTATTAATTGGTTTAGAGCGCCCCTCCCAAGCCCCTGAGTGGATGCGCACGGACCAAGAGATAAGCGAGTTTCTCACAAGAACTTTCCATCACTTTTCCACCAGGGCTATCAAAGTTATAGTGGTATTTATGTTTACATTTTGGTGAGTACAAGATCTCTCGAGAGCCAAAGTGTCACCTAAGGTGAGGAAAATGACATGCACGATGATGCCTTTTTTCCTGGTCAATCTCAACTGCCGATCCTTCGCTTTATGATCCAACGCCACACCACGGAAGCCACTCAAGCAAACCCTGATTCCATCTTGCGGCTTCGCTCGTTCATCGGCCACTTATTGAAGCTCTTCCAAGTTACTCGATACTGTAACTCAACACTTACCAAGTAGGGATGCGTGCAAATTGAAGATTTCAGCTGGAAGATAAGCTGAAGTAATACGCAGTGAGTTATGACGTAGTCAAGAGTTTCTCATTCCGTTCCTTTTACTCCTCCTCTTACACGTCCAAGTGGAAAATTCTATTAAACAAATGGTTACAAATCGATCACACGATGAACCTACAGCTCCCCCATCCATCAAAAGATCTTGAAAAGTCTCATTAGTATAGCCTATGGTACAATCTAACAACACCAACAACGCTAATTGGCAAGTGGCAATGTTTTTTTGAAACCAAAAAATATTCCCTCGGAATGTAGATGCGGGGATCTAATACAAGTACCGACCAAATCGGATGCACCATACCGTAATGATACCCCGGAATATAACTCGCCACGCGCGCGAGATCGGCAGAGTAGCTGATCTGACACCGTAGGGCTTTCCGAAGGAGCAGCGGCCAATTAAAAATATCGCCTCGTAAAATGGTGGCTTATCTTTCTTCCTCAGCCTCTTAGTTTGAAGAAAGGGTTGACCGCACGGTCAGGTTGGTAGTGCCAAGGAGCAAGGAATTCAGGGAACTGCCACCTAACCTTAGCTTAAGGTTAATCTTATTTGTTTGTAGAGCATAGATCTTCTGAATTACCGCAGCAGCTGAGAGACATTGTAATACGTATTTTACGTACTTATGTGCGTCACCGAGAGCATAAAACTACAAGTAGAGGGTGAATGATGTACACGTATATATCTTGGAGTATCGACTTTTGCATAGAATCAGCGTGTTCCAAAATCCCTTGAAAGAGCAATTCACGATGATTATGCGTGCCTCTATTTTAACTACGGTTGTATCGGCCAGTCTGGTTAATGGCCAGATACTGCTCGATCCCAAGACTGACGTTCCCATAGGCGCTTCTCTGCCCGTTGACCATTCTTTTCCGAGCTTTGCCATTCAAGCCAGCTCTTTTCCATACTACGCAGGTACAGTGTTTCCGAGAAATTTTGGTGCTTGATCTAAATTACATCCATATCTAACGTCTTTCGATTCGATATTATAGGCAATGAATCTCACCCGAACACTTTTTCCGCCAATTTGATCCAGTCAATTCAGAATCGAACTGGAACCCCCCTAGTTGTTCGCCTAGGTGGCACGAATGGGTCAGTTTTCCCAAAATCTTTAGCGATAATGCTTTTCAAAACGAAAACACAAGACTGAAAATGTGTTGCTAGTGACCATTCCCTCTACGACCCTAACCAGAGTGAGGCCATGACACCTCCTCAAAATGGCGGTGGTATCGGTCAAACTTTCACGTTTGGTCCATCTTTTTTCGAAGGATTGGCCAACTTTCCCAAAACACAATGGGTATTCGGAGTCCCTTTCGCCGCGGCTAACAAAACAAACGCTGTAGCGCAAGCCAAAGCTGCAGTGAAAAGTATTGGCCTGGATAGATTTAGTGCCCTGGAGGTTGGCAACGAACCCAATTTATATGTCAATCAAGGACGTAGGCAACCACCATGGGGCCCTGAACAATACGTACCCCAATGGCAGAAATTTGCTGGCTATGTATCGGACGCTGTCAATCTCACTACGGAACGCTTCTTTCAGGGTATAGTCCTGTCTAATTCTAGTGAAGCCGCCTGGAATGTGTGAGTACTTGAATTCTCCTTGGGCGGAAACCACTGGCCAAAATGATGGCAATGCTAACTGATCGTAAACAGACCAAATATTCTTCAGATGGGAAACATAAGCGAGTCTTTTAAATCGATATCCATGCACCAGTAAGTTTATGCATTGCAAAGGTTAAAAGGCATGTACAAAGTGCCGTCACTGACACGACCAGTTACGAATATGTAGCAACCAGTGGAACTGCGATACAGAGTAAGGTTTGCACAAAGGAAATATTGAATTTTGGCTGCTGACAACGGTGGACAGGCACTCTGATGAATCACAACTTCATCATGAACGGGATAAACGCTTACCTACCTGCAATCAAATCTGCCGAAGGCCAGTCGCCTTCAATTGATCTTGTCCTAGGAGAAGTCGGAAGATATCCACCGAATGGAACGTCACCAAAAGACGTACAAAACATCTTCGGCATTGCACTTTGGACAGCGGATTACTTACTCTACACCATGTCTATGGTAAGGAATACTTCTAAACCATCAATTCTCGAAATCCACACTTACTAATATTAATTTCAAGAATGTCACTCGAGTGAACATGCAGCTAGGTATAACATTCAGTGGTGCTTGGGGACCTCCTACGGGCCAGAGTTCTGAAACCGAAGTGCGCGCTCCCTACTATGCACACGCCTTTGTGGCAGACTTTATCGGAACCGCATCTCAATTCCGCATCCATCAGATCCCTCTCGGACAAGATTTGATCTCCGCCTACGCTGGTTACGACAACTGTAAACTCCAACGAATCGCAGTCCTCAATTTTGAGGTGTGGGAGCCTAACAATGGGACGAGGCCTTCTCAGGCCTTCAATATTTCTGCTCTCGGGTTTTCTAAAGTGATGGTTCAGAAACTCACTGCTGATGGAGGAGCCACTGCTCTGGGAAACTACACCTGGGCGGGTGAGACATGGATGGGAAATGGAAACGGGAAAAGCGTGCAGGTTGTAAATGATTCTTTGGTAGTGGATGTTATAGACGGATTCGCGCAGGTGGACGTCAAAGCGAGCCAAGCTGTTATGGTTTCATACTTATCTTGAGAACATAGACGAGTGGGTTTATTTGGAAGTGTTTGGCCACGAGCGTGTTCTGGGGGAGACTCTTCCATGTTTTGTACTGTACGATATCCTTTACGTAGAATTTTCATCTAGTTGACCTCCTTCTCTTTATCCGAAAAACATAGCCATTAACTGCGACGACCCTAAAAAAATCCCTCGAAAAGAAGTTCTAGCGCATCATCAACTCTGCCGGTTAACCGTATCAATCAGCGAATAAGACCCCTCGGACTTGAAATACATTCAGGCTAAATTTGTTCTACGTCGAAGCCTTTTCTACTTACTTATAATCACGCTTTTAAAATAGCCGAATATTATGCTCCTCGAAGAAACCGGCAAGAGGAATTAAGAAAATAAGCGAGAAATTGGGGGGGGGGGGTTCAAATAGCCCGGCTTAGAAGATATCTTCAACAACTATTTCTAAAGTTACGCTTATCTCTATCAACCGCTTTACCGTTCATTTTAATTATATGAACTACTAATCAAATCCCGAGATATATCTATCTCAATCCTGAATTCTGATTTTTTCAACGGATTTCCCGCCCCAATAAGAATCTAAGCAGATTATTGATGAAATTACTGAATAGTTTAAGTATTTGACGCTTATCAAATAACTACGTCTAACATAAAACCTGAACGCAGAAAGTTAGGCGCAATGATATACGAAAATAAAATACCGGTAGATTGAAATTTCAAAATGTGATTCTAAAACCATGTGAAATCCTATTCAACAACTGAAAATTGCTCAAAGTTATGCATTGGGCTCTCGTCGGAGTCGAACGAGTGGCTGGCATAATAGCAAATGTGTAAGTCTTCAAGAGGTCGTTATAGTCTGATTTAGCCGTCGCTGGAACCGTGTCTATGTACGTCCGTAGCGGCTGATCTACAGTATCGCGGACACCATCACTTTAAACCCTGCAAAAACGTGTTGCACGCTTTAAGCTTGTGGCACATCAAGAAAGTATTTGATGCCTCTTTCGGATGGTTTTGAGCAAAGTGCCATGCAGTGAGCCGCGGATCTATAGTAAGCGCAATACAAAGGTTAAATTACCTACGAGTCTACGACTTTACCCCTATGATAAGAGCCTCGACACTGCGACAGCGCGGTGGTATTTATGGCTACGGGGCTGATTGGTTCCTGGCACTTCAGCATTGTCGGCAGGCTCTCGAGTGCTAGGCCGGATTTCGGTTCCACTTCATTCGACTTTCAATTTCCTTCTCCTTTGTGACACGATTCGACATCGCCAGCACAGTTTTTGTCGCAGGACCTTGCCATCGAGCATTCTTTTACTGTACTTCACTTCGCCGCATTCACACTTCTCCCTGCATCTGCGTTGGCTGCGCACGGATTTTACCCGCAACTTGTCCAGTCAGCTTGCCAAGTGCCCAGCATCATCCTAGACTAGACCGGATCAGATACGAACAATCTGCTAGCAAAGGAGCAAAGAGGCCAGCTTTTTTGTAGGGCATTCGAATTCGTGAACCACCGCATCCGCATTTGACGAGCACGGCATTGCAAACTTGCGACTTTCTCTTCGACGAAGGCCTACGTGGCACTGCCGGGTCATATTTCGAGATAATGCATCAAGCAATGCCTTCGAGGAAATCCTCGATTCCACAGCCGTATGCCGCGCGATCGTCTCGATTTCCCTCAATCCGCAGAAGTAGACTACAGGCGATAGTGATAGGGGCCGTGGTGGCGGGCATATTGATCTGGATTATATCGAGTCTTTTTGGTTGGGTTCTTCGGGGAGAAAATATACCATCAGGGACTCCGCCGGTTGTGATTGTGACGGTGCTGGATGAAGCAGGTTACAGCAAGGAATACATCAAGAACATCAAGGACAACCGGGAGGAGTATGCCAAAAAACATGGTATGTATCTTTGTTGCCCGAGCAGATGACCAGCTTAGATTGGCTGAATTCGGCTGACTGAACCAAACAGGATACGCGACCTTCTTTGCGACCAGCAAAGACTATGATCTAAATGGAGCTCCGCCGACGTGGGCAAAGGTCCCAGCGATGCGACATGCCTTAACAAAGTTCCCATACAGTACATATGTCTGGTATCTGGATCAAAATTCTTTGATCATGAACCCTGACATCAAAGTGGAAACAGACATCATGGACAAGAAGCGGGTTGAGGAATTAATGATCAAGGATTGGCCAATTGTCCCGCCTGAGAGTGTTATCAAAACTTGGGGAGGCTTGAAGGGAGAAAACGTCCAGCTTGCTATCACGCAAGACAACCAGGGCTTGGCACAGGGAAGTTTCATCATCCGAAAGGGGGACTGGAGTAAATTCTTCTTGGATACATGGTTTGATCCTTTGTATCGTTCATACAACTTTCAAAAGGCAGATACACACGCCTTGGTATGTGCCCAATGCTTTGCAGTTTTATCTTTGTACTAATCAAGCAATAGGAGCACATTGTTCAATGGCACCCAACTATCCTTTCTCGGCTCGTCATTATACCACAACGAACCATGAATGCCTATAGCAAAGACAAGTACTCTGAGGAGAAGGGGCAATACAAAGATGGCGACTTCGTTATCCGCTTCGCTGGATGCGACCAACAAGGGCGAGACTGCGGTCAGGAAGCTGATATATATGCTAAGCAATGGAGAAGCATCTTTCAAGCAAGATGATTGGGTCCTTTCAGTCCTCTTCGGAGCAATCGAGAATAAGCCGCGGTCATGGAAGCCCTTTATGATCTACGACTGGCGAGAGAGGCACTATCTATGGCGTTTAGGCGTTCAAGAGGATATGACTATATGTTTTTGCATATGTGTATATTTTCTGTGTGGGCATTTCTTGCATGGGTATCGGTTTACCCAACTGGCGTTTGCAAATGTTCTGGGTGAAGCTTAGCTTTGCCTGTATATTATTTCGACATACCCTCGCAGTCAGTGTGCTGCACTGCGGTTATTTTGCTTGTCCAGGTCTTCAATCCAATGCGGCGTCATTGACGAGTCTGAGAGTCTGATGGTACCGGTTAGAGCGGTGGAGAGATGGAGAGATCAGATGATTGCATCCTAGAATGCATGTAAAAAGATCGGGAGTTCGAAAGGAAAGGGCTCTAATTTAATATATATTGTGAGGAGGACGGAAAATATACAAGGCGCCAAGAAAAGCCTTTCCAATGTAGCAGTACCCTCCGATGCTCCTAAAAAAACATGAGACTTATCCCCTTGGTCGACTCGTAAGTGTACTACGGCCGTAAAGTCGGTGGTCGGAAACTCAGCTTCGAGCTCCATATTTATCGATCTCAGGGGCAATGGCGCCTTGTTATTGGTCCAGCGACTTTACGGCCGTAGTACACTTACGACCAAGGGGATAGAACCTTGATTTGGTCGCATTTTGCGCCGGTGTAAAGCAATCCGTGTCATCAACCCCACCAATCCTTCCCGAATTGCTCACCTGAGAAGGGTCCCCTGTTCCGAGCAGCCTATGGAGTCCTCAAACTCGTCCCCGATTAGGTCGCGGCAATCAATCGTAACAGCATGTGACATTTCACCTCGGTTGCTGCACAACTTAATAGCGCGTTGCCTCATTTCTTTGAACATTAGTTGAAGTTGAATCGCACTTCTCAACACCAACTCGGCGCTGTCAAAAAGCTGCCCATCATGCCAGGCAGCTCGCGCATACCAGCAAGTTTGCGTAATTCTTTGACGATCAAGAGAGGAAGCTCGAATAGCCAATTACTCTCGTTAAACATTGATCTGTAAGTTGTACTTCCCCCACTGTCCCCGATGATGATGTCTAATCAGTATACTTTGCAGGTTTCGGAATATTGTCTTCTTCCTGTTCCTGCTGCGATGGACAAGAAAGAGTTTCTTGAAGCTTAAGGGTCGGGGTCCGTTTGGGACATTTAAAGATGCATATATTTCCCTCCGACGAACGCTTTATGGGCTCTTCCTTCGCGCGCCCGGTGTCCGATCGCAGGTACAGAAACAGGTGTCGGAAGCTATTACGAAATTGCAGTCGAAGCTTGTGCCTTCAGGTCCGGGAATTGTACGATACTTGACATTGCCGAAGGAGGGATGGTCGGACGAGACGGTATTGAAGGAGCTTGAGGCATTGGCAACGATGGATCATACAAGATGGGAGGACGGATACGTATCTGGAGCGGTTTACCATGGAGGCGACTCTTTGATGAAGCTACAAACGGAGGCTTTTGGGAAGTTTACTGTCGCAAACCCAATTCATCCTGATGTTTTCCCCGGAGTGAGAAAGATGGAAGCAGAGGTTGTCGCAATGGTTCTTGCGATGTTTAATGCACCCGCAGGAGCTGCTGGAGCTTCCACAAGTGGAGGTACCGAGTCTATTCTCATGGCTTGCTTGAGCGCAAGACAGAAGGCTTATGCAGAAAGAGGAGTTACCGAGCCAGAGATGTGATAAACCCCCAAAAACTCCAGCCCTGATTTAGGACTAACAGATGCTTTAGGATCCTTCCGGAGACTGCCCATACAGCATTCCGTAAAGCTGGCGAATATTTTGGCATCAAGATCCATCTCGTCGCATGCCCTGCCCCAAATTACCAAGTCCACATTCCCTCCGTCTCCCGTCTGATTAACAGCAATACGGTCCTCCTTGTTGGTTCCTCGCCCAACTTCCCTCATGGCATCATCGATGATATCTCTTCCCTCTCGAAAATTGCTGCCAAGCGCAAGATTCCATTGCACGTAGATTGCTGTCTTGGTTCTTTCCTTGTGCCTTTCCTAGAAAAAGCCGGGTTCGAAACAGAACTCTTTGATTTCCGCTTGAAGGGTGTAACCAGCATAAGCTGTGATACTCACAAATACGGTTTCGCTCCCAAAGGAAACAGTACCGTCTTGTATCGTACCGCATCCCTACGCTCATACCAATACTTCATCTCTCCAGATTGGTCTGGAGGTGTCTACGCGTCCCCTTCAATCGCTGGTTCCAGGCCTGGTGCTTTGATCGCAGGCTGCTGGGCAAGTCTGATGAGCGTCGGCGAGACTGGGTATATCAACTCGTGCAATCAGATTGTAGGAGCCGCCAAGAAGATCATTGAGGCTATTACCACGAACCCGGCTCTGTCGGATGAACTCGAGATCCTCGGAAAACCTTTGGTTTCCGTCGTGGCATTTACATCCAAGACCCTTGATATCTACGATATCGCAGACGCCATGTCCGCCAAAGGGTGGCACTTGAACTCTCTCCAAGACCCCCCTGCCATCCACATAGCCGTCACTTTACCCATCGTGAAGGTATGGGATAAGTTAGTGATTGATTTAGAGGCTGTGCTGGAAGGCGAGAAGGAGAAGGAGAGAGTGAGAATCGTGGAGGGTAAGGGTGCCAAGGGGAAGAGCGTAGGTGATAGCGCGGCTCTCTATGGTGTTGCGGGAAGTCTCCCGAATAAAAGCGTGGTTGTTGAGTTGGCAAGTGGGTTCTTGGATACTTTGTATAAGGCTTAGTCGAGGCTGCACGTATATACATGGGAATGCAGCAATGTAGCAAAACATACACAACTTGGGCGTTGATGGCATTGTGTGGCATTGGCTGAAGGCGTAGGTATTTTTTTCGGGTTGTATGATGGACTAGCTGCTAGCAGAGGATTTAATGGTTTAACGCATGTTGCGTATATTATTCAAAGTCTGAGAAGCGTTTCGTTGCCTTTGGGTGCTATATGGGCAGTCTCGTATCAAATCCACGCCATGTATGATTTGAACGGCACCCGCTTCAAGCAAGCAGTTAGACTTCAAAGAGAAGTGTGGTACGGTTCCCCTTCAATTTCAAGTTCAATAAAATATTGCTTTAGGGCGCCTCCTTGCTCTTGTTCAACGTCACTCTCGAACTAGCAATGGGGCTTCGATACATGCTAGTGGCATATAATAACAAACTCTACCTAGGTTGCTCTCGAGCTAGCAGTCAAAGTTCAACTCTTACTAGTGTGGTGCTCAGTTAGCTATTGAGTTCTTGGTACTGCGTTTTTTGCTACATGTCGCATCTTGCTGATGTGAGATGGATTGTTGAGGAGTATCTCGCTTCTAGTTCTACTACCGTATTAATTGGTTTAGAGCGCCCCGCTTTTCACCTTATTGTGCCAGGATATCTGAGAGAATGGAGTTCAAAATGATAGAGGCTCCGTTTTCGGGAGAGGGTTCGTTCACGGGAGAAAATCTCCCATTAACCTCAATTCTCTTTCATGGTCTGGCACAATGAGGTCAAAAACGGGAGAGGGGGGGCGTTCTAAACCAATTAATGCGGTATAAGGAGAAAGTGTTGGAGAAATACTTTGTGGGGTTTTCTTGAATGGTATCTCTGATCTACAGTACTTTCTCTCAACGGAAAGTGGACGATACTTAACATAGGTACACTTCTTATAAGTATTCCGACTCTTTGTCTTGTCAAATACGTTTCAGTTGAGTAAACCTCTCTCACTTACAACGATTACATGAATACACCCACCATATTTAACCCCTCACGAAGTCTCCAACAACGCCAACCAATTGAAAATCATCATAGCTTGCATTAACGCAATACTCTCCACATTCTCCTCCTCATCAGCGCCGCTATACAATTCCATAATCTCAAACTTCTTCTCCCTCGCTAGCGCAAGCATCTCTCCTGAATATTTCAGAACCGCCGCGTCTCGACTCGCCCTTGGTGGCCCGAGAAATAAAATTGGCATATTGCGTTCTGCGCCGCGGGATATATTCGCCCATAGGTTCATGGCATGGGAGGTGGTTGGTATATCCAATGCTGGGGAGCGGAAGGAGATGAGAAGGGGGCTTGGTTGCCAGGGGTTGGGCTTGTCGTAGACGAGGTCTTGGAATTGGGTTTGGAGCTTTGGGGGTATGGAGTCGGTACTGGTGGTGAAGGGGAGGTATGTGTGTGGAGTTCCTATTTTTTGAATTTAGTATATCTACAACCCCTTTCATCACAGTCGAGGTATGATGAAGGATCAACTCACTCTCGCAAAAATACGTACTCTCTCCCCTCCTCCTCCCGCCCATCTTCACATCATCAATATCCTTAATAGCGAACTTGATGCAAGCTGGATTCAAGAACTGGTTATCACATGTACAACTCTTCCGTTCCGATTCAGACATCAACCGTTGTTGTAATCCACCTAATGCGAGGTCTTCGCGAAGGAGGATGTTGAAAGCCGTGTAGACTGATTGAGCGGTTTCATCGCCGATGAAGAGGAGGGATTGGAAGCGGTCTAGTATGATGCAAAGTTCTGTGGTTGTGTACCATTTGTATGAGCATCCTGGGGACGGTTAGGACGAGTGTAACCCCGGGAGAAGTCACTTTTACCTGGAGATGGCTGATTGGAAGAATGCTGTTTGAAATTGTGGATTGAATCTAACAGAACAGCTCGGTTGTTGCAAAACTTAGATCCTTTCGATTGGAACAGATCAGGAATCCGTTTTCGTAAGTTACGGCATTCCTTCGCGCCAGTGAAACTCTTAAAGGAGCTGTTTTTACGTCAGAATCCAAATCAACACAAGCAAGTTGTACATACTCTTCGAATTTCCCCACCACCACAATATCATGCTCGTCAGGAGCAGCTTTGCCAGAGATTTTGCCAAATAGCCAGCCAAAGGTAGAGCCTAAGAGATAGGCGAGGAAAACGCGCAGAATGAAGTGGATTGCGGAACGGGAGAATAGTGGCTTTGGAGTTGGGAAGTGCAGCATTTTGATCTCGTAGCTGGAGGTTGAGGAATTGCGGTTTAATGTCTTTGATCCGGATTTGAATGTCTGGGTTTCATTTGTGCTGGATCGTGCATGAACTGTGGTTCGCAACTGCCAAGTGTGAGCGCTTATGTTGAACTGCCATCGTACCTTCCCAATAATTTCACCGTTAAACAGAATACTTCTTACCGAAGCATGATGTTGTACCGAAAAGAGGTGTCTTCTTCACCATCACAAACTGCATAACAAGATAATTCAGTTGTGAGAAAACGTAATTCTTGCAGGACCTCGCTAACATCTCACTCCCCCCCGACAGTGCCATTTGCCCAAAATAGCTATCATTCAAGCTTCTAACTCGACTTATAAGCCCCAAATATTGTACTGTACTTATATCATCACAATATCCCTGCAAAAATCTACTCTTGCATGGAGGAATAGTCTTCAAATTTTCGAAAGAGCCCCTGACAGGGTAAGCGAGTTGTGTGAGCGCACCTCCCTTCGCAAGCCTATGACTTTGGCAATAAAGTTAAATAGATACTGATATATTCACTCGCTGCAATACATAGTAAAATCCTTTCCCTCGCTGAGATAAAACTACCTGATCGAAAAATTAGTCATTTCCAAATTTCGAGAGGGTTGGCAACAGGGTAAGTTAGTTGTGAAACATACCTTTCCTCCTTGAAAAAACAACACTAAAAATGATTTCCGCTACCTTCAACGGACAAATAATGGTAGAATACGTGTTTACCTTCTAGCTCCCTTGAATCTAGCTTCAATACGAGAGAAAAGCCTAGCATCAATGCCCCTAATATACCTTAACATCGCCGACCCACCATCGACCTACCACTGACATCAACACTTCTCGCCATAAAAACCTCAACCATCCCCCCATCCCAATTGACCTATAACAACTCACCTCCCCGCACCAGAGAATTCCATTGACATCGATTAACAAGCTAATATCCTCTTAGCATTGACAAGTCTCACCAGGAAGTCTAAACCTAACCACCCCAACACTTCTCGATTATACAACTTCGACAAACCCGGATTTTGCATGAGGTGCAAATCGTACGCAGTTTTTGACCGCTCAAAGATGAAGAAAAGGCTGATATTGTGTCTTCGTTGGAGAGGGGGGCGCTCTAAGGTAGACGAATTTCAAAGTCTAACGCCCCGGAATCATACAATATATTACATACCGTGTTTAGAGCGCCACCCCCTTCCATTTTGACCTTCATTCTCTTACATATCGTAACACAACAAGGTTCAAAATAACAGAGGTCCCATTTTCGGGAGAGATTTCGTTCACGGGAGAAACTCTCCTATTAATCTTAATTCTCTTTGATGGTCTCGCACAATGAAGTTAAAAACGGGAGGGGGGTGGCGCTCTAAGGTACATAACCATCTCAACACCTCTCGCAACGAACACAAATATCCCATTACCTCTTCCGAAACCAATGAAATACTATCACTCAATTCAAACGGCCACCGACCCATTCCAACCTCCACACACTCTCAAAGAACACCCACGCGTTCAGAAAAGCCCAACGAAACCAAAAATACAAATCGAGAAAAATAAAGCTAGAACACCCCCTCTTCTCATCCCAGCCACAACCCTCATCCCCAGTCTCAGCCCTCAACCCTCATTTCCAATCTCAACATAACGAGATCAACACTGCGTCGAGGAATCCTCTAACGTTCTAGACCAATCACTATACGATACTGTACTCCCAACATACAACAACCTCCACAACCTTGACAACCTCTCATGTAACTCGTATTTCCTCCCTCCCTCCAAACAGTATCAACAAGAAACAACACACAATCAACAAAATATAATACCGAATAAATCTCTCCCACCATCCAGTGGCACTACGATGGAGCTACCAGCCTACCATCAATAAAACATAACATGAGGTGTGTATCCACTCGAACCGACCCTGGCACCATATACGTAAAAAAGAATCGAAAATGATACCGTTGAGACTCCAATCAAATTTCAAAAAAAAAAAAAGAAAAGAAATGGCAGACCCAAGCAGGCATACACAGGTTATTCAAGAGTAAAAATGAGAAAAAGGAGGATCTCGCAACACTCGCCTGGTACTTGGTAACTAAAGTAAATATCCAAAGCATGCAAAAACAGCCTAGATTTTCCAAGGCTAGCTCACTGGCAAAGATCCCATAAGATTACTGTGGCCCAGGAATTCCCAGCACGAGGAAAGTACGACACACAGGATACAAAGACATTGATTGAATTGATTGATTTTTATAGCTAGCAAACAGACAGGTCAAAGCTGATCTATACCAGATGGCTCCATCCAAAGACAAAGAAACACCAAGACAAAAAAAAAGGGCCGCAATTCAAAGGCATGCTAAACACCGGGAAAGCTCATGGGGTGGGAGATCAGGGACTCATTCCCCGACCATCACAATGACCTCATTAATACATCCAAAACACTTTCTATGCGAAATCCTCCACTTCATTATGCTGAACCATATTTACATCTCGACAGTCGTTATTTAAAGTAGCGCCGCTCCTACAAAGGCGAAGGCAATGGAAATTCCGGCGACGGCGAATGGTTGCATGTTCATTGGGCCGTGGTAAGAAGCGCCGCTCTTCTTGGCTGTGGATGAAGAATCAGATCCGCTTGCAACAGATGTAACGGATCCAGATCCAGGTTCGGCGGTACCAGTGGAGGTTCCTCCAGAGTTCTGGGATCCAGTACCGGTGAGACCAACTCCAGCTCCGGCACCATTCTTCATGTAGTCAGAGGCAGCAGATGGGATGGCTGGGAGTGCGTCACTGCTAACGTTCCAGGTTGAAGACTCAGGAGGGCATACGGAGGCACCTGCAGTAGAGTTATATCCTCCATCGCCAGAAGGGTTGGTAGTGTTGGAGAGAGCGCTCTTCAAGTAATCGTAATCATCATTGGTAGTAACGGAAGTATCAGAGTCGATGGTAACCAAACCATAGTTGCTTCCCTCCTCAGAGTACTCGTAGACGAGCCCACCGGAGTAAACTGCAGTCATCTCAGTGTTGTAGAGAGCAGCAACTTCCTGGAACTGACGGGCGTTGGTGTTGCAGCCATACTCAGACAAGCTAGTAGGGGGGTCAGCATCGTTAGGCGGCCCGCGGATTTGTGAACTTACAAGATAGGGAGGCCATATCCGGTGAAGTTCTTAACCTTCTGGTCCCAACCGGAGGTGGTGAAAGAGGAAGGATCACACCAAGAGTAATCGTTGAAGGCGAAGAAATCACTACGCTCATCATCGGTACCGCAGTTCATGTACTGGGCCATCTCCAAACGGTTGGAGTCGACATCAGCGGCGGAGTATCCGACAGGGATTTGACGGTATCCACGGCTTCCCAAGTATTGTCTCATGTCACGGGTGACAGCCTTGACATATGGAGCGCAGTTGGTGGTAGTATCATCGTTGATAACCTCGTTACCAGAGAAGAAAGCCAAGGTGTTGGTGTAGTTGACAAATTTATCCATGGTTGCAAAGACGTTTTGCAAGTATTCGGAGTTGTACGATGGGGCGGGGGTCGCACGGTTGATCGAGTACAATGGAGTGTTGACATCGAGCACCAAGTAAATACCGGCATCTGCCAACTGTTGCATACAATCCGAGTGGTCTGCGCTGTTATCGACGGTATAGATACGGACGGTGTTGAGGCCCAAGTCCTTGAACTTGGCGATATCACGCGCGCAGGTGGTGGAGTCGGCGAGGGGATCAACGAGGTTAGAGGATCCGCCTGGTTGCCAATCGACACCGCGGATGTAGAATCGGGCGTCTCCCTGGAAGAATGCTGCCAATTGTTAGTATCAAATCCAGATTCCTGCGCGTAACGACGCGAACGTACCATTTCCCTTGACGGTAATAGCTTCGAGTGTTGATGCTCTTGGGGCCAAATCTGGAGAAGTTGGGCTTGGGCTGGCCAAAACGGCGGCAGCAAATGCTGCCATGGAGGCAAAGGTCTTCATTTTGAAATTGAAAGTTTGATTCGGGACGAAGGTAAAAGTTGGGATGCAGGGTGGAATTCGGAAGAAATGGTTGAAAAGGTTGTGGCGGTAAAAGGTGAGGAAACTTTTCAAAAAGGGTTGGTTGAACGTCTCAAAAGAGTGAGAGATCGATCAGAGAAAGGTTTAGATTAGAAGCGATATTAACGGGCAACTACAACGAGCGATGGTGCCAGAAATATGGTTGGGAGAAGGAGGGATTTTGAAGAGGGAGAGGCTGCATCTTGAAAGGCGTAAAATTAGCGGAGGCAGGGGTATCTTGGCATTTGCAGGGATGAAGAGATTGGGCCGGGCGGGCTCTTATTGGTCCTCCGAAAGTGCTTTTCAGGGGTCACGGCCACAGCCACAGCGACAACCCACAGCGACAACCCACACCCCTCGATCATCTACCGGACGAGAAGCACGAGATGCGCACCACCAGAAAAGTCAAACTTTGGACACTACGGAGTGCCCTGCACGCCCTCTTCGTGTTTGCCACGAATATCAGATAGACGACGAATATCAGATAGACGAGTACCGGTACGTCGAGACCAGCCTGCGCCTGCCTCAGTTCTCAGGCGTGTCTTCAACGCCTCTCCATCGCCTCTCCTGTTTTCCCTTCCAAGTCTTTGCGACTCGGCACAAATCTCGTCAAATTTGCGGCCTCGCATTGGCCCAGCCAGCATCCACTGCTGATTCCACTTCCCCAGTGTGCCCCACTCCCATATCAATTCCTATCAATTCCCTACGGACCAGCGTTCCTCATCAGGGGAAGCAGCTGGCATCTTCCCCTTGGCTAAAATCCATCCATCTTCCCACTTTCTTGCTGCTCCGTTTCGCCAGAGGTCCGCCCATCTGTCAATCCGCAGATCCAGCGGTCCATGATGCCATCATCATAATTTCGGACATATATATGCTTCTCCAGAATTCTGTTCTTCTTCTCATCATCACCGTTTCAGCGTTCATGCTGCAATGTTGTTCGTTGGCCATCGTGAGATCGTTCCCTGATCGAGAGAACCTGCAGCTGGTGCTGCGTCGACAAAATCTTGGTAGCGTATGGAAACCCCTTTCCTGCTTTCCAAGGGCTCGCTTGAGTCGCTTCCAAGGAACACCAAGAGTTCTAATAAAAGCACGTCGCCACTCTTTTCGGTGGGCTACGAGGCACATCACACTTTCCATCACGACCATCATACCATGTCTCGAGCATGTCCAGCGCACCACAAAACCATCGTATCGCAAGATGCCGCACGATTACGCGAGGAGGAAGACGCCTTCAGGAAGACGAAGAAACTTGTCCCGAGGATCCTTCAACCAACCAACAAGTTTGCCAACAACAAAAAGTCCCGGCAGCTCGCTAGATCAGAAGTCTAATGATCCGCATGAACCTTATTCCGATATCCCCAGCATCCAATTACAGTATCACATTTTGATTTGCTATTGTTTTTCCAAGAATGAATTCAACGCTGCAGAACTTGGAAGTCTCAAATGTTCTTCTTTT
Source organism: Hymenotorrendiella dingleyae (assembly GCA_003988905.1). NCBI lineage: Eukaryota > Fungi > Ascomycota > Leotiomycetes > Helotiales > Helotiaceae > Hymenotorrendiella > Hymenotorrendiella dingleyae. The sequence goes on from QYAP01000615.1 coordinate 33,975, forward strand.
TTTGCCGGAAATCTGTGTTATTTTCGCTACAGGGTAGCAACATACCAAAGGAGAAAAGTTCTGACTGTATGCGCGTGTTAATCTCGTACTACCTCACCAGGGATTGCCGCAAATCTACGAGCCTGACTAATTCTGTTTTCCCCAATTTGACAGCAGTCTGCAATTCAATTTGCAAGCATGCCATATCATTTGAGCTTACGGCTTTTCTCAACTCCCTGCTTTGTCTCGGTTACAAGGTTTCTTCATTAAGCATCTGGTCGTACCAAGAGTTTGGCGAATCCAGGTGTCAAGAAAAACGAGCTTCACAGCCTCAAAATCAAACGCATGGACATCAGTGTCGGTTAAGGGATGCCAGTTCTTGTCGCTGCTTGGTGTCCATTTTCGGATATGTAGAAATTGAGCTCCCAAGCATTTACTTCTGAGCACTGAGCAGAAGAAGGGTTGCATCCACAAAGATCCGGTGCAAGAGATGCCAGTCGGTAGTCGGTACATTTCTTGTTAGCAAGGCTTTCCTTTCTCCGTGAGTGAGTGTCACATTAGAGGCTGAAGATACTGACAAGCAGCTCAAACATTTCAGACAAGCAGAATGAGCCCAGAGAGAGGCAGTGCTGACGACGGTGATTGAGGATGCGATTCGATAAGTCTTAATGGATGTACACCACCGAACTCAGGAATGCTCATGAGTTTCAATATCATCATGCGCCGTCCTAATAGCCGAATCGAGTACTATCATACCACCTCCTTGAAAGCTGCGACTTTTATTTACGTACTGCTGTACATCACGAACTGAAAATATCCTCCTTTACTGAGTTTCCAAACTGATGCCTTGGCAATATCTACGAGTGAGATAGAGTTGAGGGGAAACCCCACGAGGTGACTGGCTTCAAGCGATCCAGCTGAATTTGAAACAAAGGGGTTGTCTATCGTCTTTTGTGATTTAGAGGTAAATGAGCTTGGGGTTTTCTGCTAGCACGATCTTCACTTAAAAACAATAGAGTCCGTTCTGTGCCTCTTTCCTTTTCTCTATATTATGACCGGTTTTCTGGCTTCAATTGCTATTGTTTGTTCAACAGGCTAGACTGAAGAATATGTCGCTTATGATTTTGTTGCTTGAATGGATGTTGCTACAGTATCACAGGCTTGATAATGAGGCTTCTAGATGATGGCTCTCAATATCGCCAACACCTCGATAGGAACTTTCAATGCTCAAGTGGGTATAAAATTGCATCTGGCGAAAATTGAGGCGTAACGTTATATGCTTATATTTCTTGGTCCCTCCAAGAGTATCAGCGGGATTCCAAAGATGCCTTTTTTGTTGAAGAGAGTTAAGACCTTTTTATGCCATTCATCTTGTGGATTACAATTATACAAAGCTGTGGCTATCTATCCTAGAAGTAGATTGGTTATGTCTCAAGAGGCTACATGAAAGAAAAAGAATAGTTACCTGAAGTAGGAGTGGTCAGCCTCGAGCAGCCACATGGCGCACATGGCTTTGCACTGCCACCACGAGCCTGGCCAGACTTATCTCCAATACTTATAAACTGACTTCTCAGGGTTTTCCTAATCCTATTTACAAGTCTTAAAAGACCAATATCCGTACAGTTATTTACTTCATGGAATTCAGTATTCAAATCCTCCTGGTTCTCTTGGTAACCACTGCGAGCGCCGACTCTACCAGTCGAGACTTGTAGGACGAGTTTACAAAAAAAATGAACGAAATTGGCAAGCAAACGACTCAAACATTCTGGAACAACTATGCTGGATGTTCTCGACAACGCAAAATCGACGTCTACGAAAGCGGCGTCTCAGGGTGCCATCTTACCAACACCTGTCTCTGCAAAAATGCGTTCTGGCTAGAAGCAACGGCCAGATGCGTGAAAAATCGTTGTGGGAGCGAAGAATTGTTGGCCACGGCTCATGAGACTTGGCGAGCCTGTCAAGACTGGGGCGGTCCGATGGGTTTGTCAGAGGATGAATATATCGGGGCTGGGTTTGGGGTAAGAGCATCAAAGGCTGAAGTTCCCAGAGCGACAGCTTCAAATGGCGGCAATGCGAGTGGTGGTAATAGATCCAATGCTGTTGGTAAGTTGATGGGTGTAAATACCTGCCGAATTCTAGCTCACAAATGTAAATAGTTATTGATCTGCCTGTTACTGCGCTGCTTATGGCTACGTTTGTGCAAATTGCTGGCTGGCCTTCGAGTACGTGGGAATTTCTGGAACGCACATTGCTCCGAAGATTGGGAAGGAGAACAACAAATGCACGAAGAGATTAATACACAATACGGTACTGGGTAAGGTGTATTAATCTAGACCATAGTTCTTTTGTTACACCTTCCCGTTGTTGCATATCGCTAGCCGGTGTCGGAGGATTGAACAGCCAGCTTTTTTGAAGGCCAGCGTGACTAGGCAAGCACAAAGTCATTTAGCCTATCTCTACGGTCAATGGATCCTCCGGCAGCGGAGTGCGAATTGCAACAAAAACATTCAGATGATCGAGGTTGCCATTGCGGGAGTTAGTGTGGCGTCATAGGTTTGACGATTTTGGGGCATGTCTTAGCTCAGGGGGGACTTGGTGCCGTTGCCGGGCTGGTCCGTAGGAGTTTTTCCTTAGCGGGCAATGGATTAATGGATTGGGTTGTTGTTTTTTGTCTGAGTAGACTGAGAACGAGAGGCACGATGCTTGTTTTGTTGCTTTCAAGTGAGGTTTAACATGTTACTGCTGGATATGTTAACGGCAGTGGGCATAGGATTTCGGCTCATGCGGTTGTGTTTTCATTCAAGGGCATCTTTATTCTTTACAATTTCGCATTTCTCAATTTATCACTCACACACGCACACCTATCTGCAGATCACATTTCAATTTCTGTTTCTTTTTGTTAAAAGTTTCAATTTTATCTATCTAGTTCCATGCTTTTCGCTTTGCAAGCCTCACTTTACAAACCTACCTCTGAAATCTTCAGGCATACTCTTCACTATACTCACTAAACCCATCAAAACTCATCCCCTCCAACTCATGCGCCAGATTCGTCATCACGGTCCCCTCATACCCAATCGACGATGCGATAGAGTCTCTGCGGCGAATCTCTGCTAGTGGCACTGGCAGATCAAAACCGATTGATGACTCGGGCTCTGATGCAATGGATTTGGGAGTGGGGGATGGGGAATAATAGTTAGGGAGGAGGGGTTCTTCAGCAAGGGCGCGGGTACGGGCGGCGCGAGCGCGGTGTTCGGAGGGGGCGAAGGCGGGTGCTGGAGTCGTGGAGGTGACGACGGGGGAGGGGGTGTCGTTGAGGGGAGCTGGAGATGGGGAGCTAGAAGACGAAGAAGTTGCAGATGGAATAGCGCGAACGCGTTCCAACCGTAATTTCTCCTCCCTCAGCCTCTCAAACTCCGCCTCCTCTTCCTTCGACAACTTCTTCAATCCATCTTTCACCGGCCCTACCAACTCTCCACAATCGATCTCAGGCTCACGCGGCTCTTGATCTCGCCAGAACACTTCCTCTCTGTTCGAGCATCGCTTGGAAGCAGATTTGTCTGGTAAAGTAATGGGTGGAATGAGCGTCTTCGCAAGCGCGAGGAACGGATTCTTCCCGGGTTCTGTTGGCGTAACCGGGGATGGACGGTCGTCAGCCTCAAATGTTGAGCGGGAGAATGCTGGAGGCATGAAAAGCATGGGGCTTAGAGCTCCTCCGAGAAATCTCCCGCGGCCTTCATTCGCAGTTTTGAGTGGAGGGGTTGAAGATGCCTTCTTCTTGCGTGTCATATCCTCGCCGCCGGAGCGAAGCGCCTGCGTGAGGTTGTGAATGTGTGTTCGGAACATTTTTGGGTTTTGGTTTACAGTACTTACTACTTTTACTGTGATTTCCTTCTATGAGTTTAGGAAAAGTTGTTGTGAGCGTGGGAAATTTGAGAGGGTGTGTTACTTATAAAATGGGTTACGGAACAGTTGGGAGTTGGTACAAAGGGATTGTTGCGTAAAGAAGCGTTTGGATCGTTTGTTTTGTTGTCTTTGTTATTGCAGCATTGTGGCGATTAATGGTCTTTATGTACGGTGACGATGAATGGATCATGCGATGGTTTAACAAGGCCTTTTTTATTTTGGGGGAAGTGGTTCATTGTTTGGGGTCTTTGAGAATTTTTGAAGGTGTGGGTGAATGGGTTGAGTTAAGTGACTCGTAAATGGTTCTCAACTTCGAGTGTTTCCCGGTGTGGTGCTTCTCGTGGTTTGGGGAGGATTTCTGATACTATTTTCTGGACTTTAGTAAGAGAAGAGAAGAGAAGATCTAGAGATTGGTCTTTCGTCTTCGTATATCTTTCCTCTCCGCCGTTCATTTGTCATATTGGCCTTTATCTATTTTTTATCACGTGTCAAGGTTTTTATCACGTATCAAGCAGTATCAATGTGTTTCTGAATTATTTTCAAAGAAAAAGAAATTTATTTAAAGAAGGGAAGATTCGAAAAGGAAGCCATCTAAAACTCCAAAAACAAAACCCTTCTGGCGTTCTAGTATCATATTCACTTACCGTCTTTTCCAGTTCCCTTGCCAGAACCGCCGCCTCCTTGGCGACGATGCTTGCTGAGTCGGTCACTGAACTTTCTGCGGATACCGGTGACGATCTGTGAAGATCGACGTCGGAGGCGGCCGCTCCTGGAAAGTTCAGTGTCTTCTGTATCCTGAGTCTCTGCTGGGTAAGTATGAGGTGCGGGTACTTGGCCAGGAGATGGTATGTATCCGGGAGGATATGCAGGAACTGGCTGTTTGAAATCCATTGGCTGTCTACTGAACCTTTGGATTGTTAGCGGCGTAGCCATTGCCTCTTCTAGAGACTCGAGATCCTCCTGATCCAACTCGGGTGTTGTATTTGGTGGAGTTGGAGTGCGAGGATTAGCATAATAGTATCCGCGAGTCCCGGGCTTGTGGTGCCGGTAGGGGTTGTTGTCTGGGTCCTCACTTGCCCATGGTTCTGCCAATGCATGTCGTCTGATCTCTTCTGCGCGCTCCTCGATTGCTAACTCATGAGAATCTGGAATTGCGTCGAATTCTTCGTCAAGCTCGGCTTGATGGCGCGCGGAGGCAGCGGTTTCGTCGAAGAGTTCTTCCCAATCGTCACTCTGTGCGGATGGGCGACGGGTGGTGTTGGTGTTCTTGCTCGTCATTTTGTCTTTGTGTGAGAGGAAATGATCCGGGTGCAGAAAACTAAAACATGGTGGCAATGGTTGGAGATATATATACTTGATTTTCGACATTTGATTTGAGATTTTAGCAAAGAGAAACAGGGAGTTTTCGTCCTCCAATAATCGGGGTTTCTTTGCTGAAGAGACTGGGTATCTGTGGGCCTTGGGGAAATTCGTAGCCCAGATTTAACATACTAAGGGGTAAGCTACGGGGAGATAGGGGTCTTCATGCAAGAGAATACTTCGTTGTGCGTTGCGGAAAGCGAAACCCTGGTTTCCTACAGTATTCGCTAATGCCCCTCAAGATGAAGGTGACCTTGGTAAATCTGAAAGACTGTGGATTTTGAATGGTCACGACTTTGCCGTTTGCCATTTTTTCATTTCTTTGAGAGAAATAATTTGGGTTAGTGTTGTTTTGAGAGTCTGTTTACATCGCCCCCCTTTTCTTGGAAGTTGGGCCCCAATTTTCTTTCGAAATTCGCTTCTGTTCTCTCTTGCTTTATTCTTGTCTTATTTACAGTGGCAAAGAAGCGCTCCCATCGACGAAATATAAAACCATGGAAGTTTACGAAGCTCGAGAAGCTCTCCCCCCCCCTCTCAGCACACCTTCCACCAGTGACTGCCAAATTTTCAAATTTCCAGTCCTACTCAAAACAACACCAACACAACACTCAACATGAATAAACCATTCACTGTTACGTACTACAACCCCGCCAATTCCGACGGGGTAATTTTTTCGGATGTGTCTAAGTTCAATAGGTACTACAACCGCACTCTGGGCCTCCAACGTTACAATGACCGTCTTGAGAAAGAGCGCTTTGAGCAGGTTCCACTTGATACTGGGAATGTCCGACGTGCCCTTATCAGGGAACTCATTGATGCCCACACTCGTCTCCTCGCCTTCCCTACTCGAACTCGCCGCCACGATCTCATCTCTGCTACTACCAAAGAGCTATTTGCCCACGAAATCCGTGCTGAGTACGAGAAAATGCTCAAATGGGTTGGCAAAGAACAACGACGCATGTTTGATGCTCACATCGAAATGAGACTCAAGCAAAACACTCTCGAATCTGTCCGCGAAAATAAATACCACCGCTCGCATTGCACCTTCTCTGGCTGCCTTAGGTGCTGTACGGTTTTTGATTCCAAAGTCGATGGAAACGGAGTTTCAACTCTTGACCCCAAAGTTGAGGACAACTGGGTCATAGATGTCTTATTAAATCGTCTCCAATGGTCCTTCAGGTTAGATTCAGATCTGACTAACGGAGCATATGGTGATATCGATGTTCTTAACTTTTCCCTCGGTGCCACGGCCTTGGTGGACAGGATGCGCAAGGAGATCGAGGCAGGTACACTGAGAGATGACGCTGAAACGTGGACAGAGATCCTGGAATTCTCCCTGATGATGGCTCGCGCGCCGGCTCGACTTATCGCAGGAAAGGCAAAGGTGAAGGCGATGGAGGAGACCGACGAACATAGGAGAGCGATCCGTGAGAAGGAAACGGAGGAGGAAGCGGAGGAGAATCGTGAGAAAGCTCGTTCTAAAGGTGCGAAGATGGCCGCTCGATGGTATGCATCTTCCAAAGGCGATTCTCGTCGTGACAGTATTCGTCCACAGGATGATCCTCCTGTGAACCCACCGTCAGTCGATTACCTCGCTGAGGTTAAGCGAACTCAATCTCATTTAAAAATATTTAAAAATAAAAGGGAGGCACTTTTCCTTGCTCGCCAGAGGGTTTACAGACGAACATCTAGACGCTTAGTACAGTCTTCCGACAACGGTGTCGAACTTCCTCAGGACTCGGAATCTCTTCCTCAACCTCCAGTGCCATCCCCAAAGGATATTCCACTTCCATCACCTACACGCAGCGAGGATTCTTCATTCAATAGCCCGCAATCTGGAAAGGGTCCACTACCCTCAGACAACGAAATGTGGAAAGAGATCGACCATCTCCAAGCCCACGGTGCTCCTCCCCCCTCCTCTAAGGGCTCAGGCTCTCCACCCCATAGCCTGCCATCCCCAAAGGACCCAACACCAGCCCCAGTGAGCGATCATGGGACAGATATTGGGCGCGATGACCACATCCTAGCCCCCTCCCCGGAAGGATCTCCAAAAGCTCTTCCACCACCTTCCGAAGGCTCGTCTGGAAACGGACAAGAATCTCCCAAGGAGCCTTCCCACCCGTGGGAAGATAACTCCTCTGAAGGGGAATTCCCGTCCACTGAAGAAGAATTTCCTATGAGAGGAAAGCTCTAAATCTCGATTTAGAGTAGTCTCCTCGTTTGATCTTTTTCAAAATCTTTACATACTACACATGTAAGTAATTCAATTCTCTTTTGAACCTTTAATTTTACATATTTTAACTTCATCTATACAAATCTCCAATACATGCAACGTGAATACAAGTGATATCGCAATCGACCGTGAATGATATGAGGGGCGCCAAGTCTTAAGCGAGAAACCCCTGAAAGCGAGCTGCGAGCCTCCTAACACTTCACCATATCTTTACGATTACCAAGTTTAATATTCCAGATCTTGGATTAGGTATGAGTCAACTTTGTTATTTACCACTGCATTCGAAATTATGCATTGAATATATCGCAAAACTAGCCATAGCCATATGCGGCGTAAGAAACTCCACCAACTCGTGCTTGATTCATGAGTAACTCGGACAGGGCGTCACATATATATTTACGGAACATACGCCAATTCACTCATCCCCACCATCCATTCCCTCACAAGAAAGTTAATAACGATTTGCATCAATAGTTCGGCCTTGGTAGGTGAGGAGGTTGCACATTTCACTGTTGTTGTTGTTGTTGTTGTTGTATTATTTATATTAGAAGGTTTAAACCTTAGAGCTCCCAGAGGTTATAATAATATACTAAGCTAAGAATACGTATAAAATGTTTAATTTCGCCCGTTTTTATTATTCCTGAAAGTAATTCGATATAAGTAGTATTAATAACCGATCTAACGATTCTTTTTTAATTCGTTTAAAGTAGGGTCGTATTTTTTTAAAATAGGATCTAATTACTCTAGTTATAATCTTATCTTATAAGGGTATTATTCTTAGTAAGAGCGAATTCGGTTTAAATTTTATAATAATATAATTTCATAGAAATTAAAAGCTCCTAAAAATACTCGTAAAGAAATAAAGGAAATAAATAAACCCCCGTTAATTAGATTATATTTATAGTATATATACTCATAAATTAATTTATTAATAAAAATATGATAAAAGGGCCTAATAAAAAAATATTTTATAAATATAATCTTTCCGAAAGAATTATTTATTTATTAAATTAAAAAGAGGTTAACCATTAATAGTTTAGAATATAATATTTTCGAATTTCTAATAGTTTTCTTTTATTAAATTCTATTTTAATTTATATTTTTATGTAAATAAATCTTAATATAAAATTCCGTAATATTTAAGAATTCTAGGAATTTCTTAGATTAATTTAATAGTTTTTATAAATAATTAAAACTTTTATATGTGAGAACACCACGTAAAGAATGCAAAGAGTGAATCAAAGCTAGAAGTGCCTCTATTAACTAGAAGAACGAAGTGATCTCGAAAGAGGTCGAAA
>QYAP01000616.1:0-24096 GCA_003988905.1 Hymenotorrendiella dingleyae
CTCCCCTGGCGTCATGTGCCCAATTTGGGACTTTTAGGAACCAGTGAAAAATCTGGTCTCCGTCTGACGTTAAATAGAGTAAATAAATAAATAAAAAAATTCAAATCATTGTATGACAGACGCTCTCGCAAACCCGAGATCGTGCCAATATTTATCTGAATTCTGAATTCGGAGCAATCTCAAACCCAGGCCCAGCACGTGCTCGATATTGAAAAACAGGGCTGTTTGATTGCATGCCTTTGCCATTTCTTTTTACGAGCGAAGCACCTTCGAGCCAAATCCAGGCCTTAGTTACCGTATTGATTTGTTTAGAGCGCCACCCCTTTCGTTTTTGATCTCATTGTGCCAGGATATCTGAGAGAATGGAGATCAAAATGACAGAGTCCCTGAAAACGGGAGAGGGTTCGTTCACGGGAGAAACTCTCCCATTAACCTTGATTCTCTTTAATGGTCTGGCACAATGAGGTTAAAAACGGGAGAAGGGGGGCGCTCTAAATTAATTAATAGGGTATACTCTGACAAACTCGTCTTTTCTGCCCTGAGGTGGGTTCAAGATCAATTTTGTTATTTATTGATAGCATGCGTTTGATTATCTTGAGTTAGATTAGTCGGTGAATACAAAAGCGCTTTCTAGGTGTGGAAAATGAGAGGGTGGAATGGATGTGCCTCAAGTACTCTGACTCGAGCGGATTTGATCAAGCGATCCATATAGAGATAGGGAAATTCTAGCGAATTCATTGGTCTCCCAGACTTTTTATCACTTATATTTGACGCCCGCTTTATCAGACAAGTTGAGGCAATCATGCGATTATTGTTCTTGGGAGGGTGTCTTGAAGTTCGGGCGTTGCTCTCCCGTTTTAGATCGCATTGTCTATTGCCCCAAAGAGAGAATCAGAGGTATGAAATGAATATTGCTTTGGATTTCGGGAGGAGTCTCCCGTTTGGTATCTTAGGCTCTGTTTACGTAGAGAAAGTCCAAGTCGTAGGCCCCTTAAAGCTATGACTGTAGGGTCCTGCAAGCATCCACTTATTGCCCACTTGTTGTACTAAAATAACCGTGCCCTGAAAGAGCAATATTCTAAATTCTTATATCGACAATATGGACGAACGGAAAGCGTCTGGCATCTGCACTCCGCCGCTCTTTCTCTCACAGGAAAATACGGCAGGGCAGTCAGGAGATAGAATGATAGATGTCTCCATGGTTGACGATGTCTCGAAGAAGAGTATGCCTGTTTATGGCCAATTCAGGACAAGGTCTTTCCCTCACAGGAAAACACGGCAGGGCAGTCAGGTGATAGACGTCTCCATGGATGGTTGACGATGTCTCGGAGAGAGTATGCCTGTTTATGGCCAATTCAGGACAAGGTCTTTCCCTCACAGGAAAACACGGCGGGGCAGTCAGGAGATAGATGTCTCCATGGATGGTTGACGATGTCTCGGAGAAGGGTATGCCTGTTTATGGCCAATTCAGGACAAGGTACTGAGGCCTCCCCCCATTACACTCACAGTCTATAACTAAATCCAGAAATGAGGATACAGTATACTTTTTGAGTTTTACTTTTTTTCGAGGCAAAAAGTAAAGCAAAAAATAGTCGAAAGCATTTTTAACTTCTTACACCTTTCTTTGATGTGAGAGAGAAAGTGGGAATTGTTACTATGGATCAAATTAGCTACCAAGATGTAGGGATAGTTCCAAAAGCTCTACTACAGCTATTCTGTTTACTTAGGGTAGAGTTTTTAGGCGGACACCGGAGCCTCCTTAAAAGGGGAAATCGTGGGCTTTTACGATTTGGAGTTCCTTTAAGTAAATAGTGCCTTATTGTGTTAGAGCAACTTAGAGAATTAGGGTTATGAAATGAACGTTGTGTTGGATTTCCGGAGAGGTTTCCCGTTTGGTATCTCATTATCTATTACTCCACTTAGAGAATCAGAGTTATGAAATGAACGTTGCTTTTGCTTTCGGGAGAAGTCCTCCCGTTTGAAATATCATTGTGCCAGAGCAACTCAGAGAATGAACGAAATCGTGTATCGTTCATATTTTCAGGAGTCTTTACTCGAGAATTGTTATTCTTCTCTTAAATGATTTGGCACAATGAGGCTCAAAACAGGAGAGTATGATCTTGGAATTCTCTCTCGTTGTGGATGTGCCGAAACCAGTCCACGGAAGCTTGAAATAGCGTAATTCGCGGGAGAGCTGGTTTTTTTTTCTAAGTAGCTCTCCGGACAAGCGCCGGCACCGTGGATATCGACTACTTAAGTCCCACGCCACACTAGCAAAAAACCTTTTGGCCACTTGCTTGTGCTAGTGTTGGGCGAAACTCCATGGTGTGAAGTCTAAATCGACGACTTGGACCTGCGTGATTGTTGGGATTTTTGGCTAGATTCACCCAGTAACTTCTTTTTTGAGGTTTGAGCTTACATCGGTACGAGACTATACTCGAGCCTTTGTTAAACTAGTCTATAACCTGTGCTTAGCTCTACCGGTCTTGACAACGGTCCCAATTTCGTCGTTTGATGCCAAAATATCCAGTTGTGAAACGGCCGGGTCGTCCATTAGAACAACGGCTAACGAAGTAAGTGTTGAGGTCGGCAATGAAAATAGGCATGTACTCACACAAGACCCACAATCGATTTGAGTATAAGTAGGTCCTCTCCCTCACATCTTGCCATACTGGCTAGTTTCGTTGCAATGAAGTTCAATCTGGTCCTGGCGGCTATTCTCAGCCTACTGCTGGGAATCAATGCAGCAGTCTTGACTGCTACTCCCACTACATACTGGACGTCACTCGCTTCGTCCAGTTCCCACTCATTTACGAGATTTCCTTCCCTCGGTCCCCACAATTTTTCTTCTTCGGCCAATTGTTCGAATACAAATTCTTCCTGTACGCGCTTCCGGGAGGCTTCTTCTACCTTGTCGTTGGTCACAACAACTTCGAATATACTGCAATCTACTTCACAGGTTGTTACTTCTACCGGAAAATCGTTGCCAACCCCGGCTCCGAATATCACACTCGTACAATTCTCTCACGGGTTGAAAAATCTCTCCTTTCCTTTGGTTAACTCTTCAACCGCCCTGCATAACAAATCAGCATCTATCGACTCGGAGACCCAGCGGATTTAACTCTCGAGCGTTTGGAAGCAATGGAGTGATATTACGCCTGCGAAACTCATTTCCAGTGTCGATAGGACCCTTCGACCAGATGGTGTGCGCGTACCGGAGAACTTTACGTGGAACGATGATTATTTTACCGCCACCCTCCAGAATAAGATCGACTCCAGGTGGGTGGAACGGTACCGCGAGGCACTAGATCGAGAGGGTACAAATCCGGACAAGGATTTGGAGAATTCCATGGGAGAAGGTTGGTGGTTCGGTAAAATATACCTGGGCGAACCCAATTTCGATTGTAGCAAAGAGGAACCCGGCTGTAAACATTTCAGAGCGCCTTTCGACTTGGCCCAGCATGTCATCATGCAAAATCTTGATCTCACGGATGAAGAGTGGATGGATGAAGTAAGATGGCGCTACTTTGCCAGTTCGGCCATGAATGATGTTGGGAAACTCCTGAACCGCTTGATTGTAAGTTTACCCCGATAACCACCACTCAGCTTATCTTCAGATTTTCAAGATTCGATAGCGAGAATGGTTGCTGAAATATAATTCTTTTGACAGTACCTTCTACATCAAATACAAACCAATGTGGCAGCATCATCATTCCATATCTCCAAGGAATTTTATCCCGGACCAGATCGCGAAGCAGAGCGGAAATGCGCTACCATAAAAGCGCTCATCAAAGCCGCCGTTGCTTTACATTACCAGTCGATGGGATTTGTTTCCTCCCAAACAGACAAGAGTGGTTTAATGAGTATGATCAACGATCGTACTAGTCTGATTGTGCAGACAGCAATATCGATGGCCTTCGATGATGACCCGGATCTTGCGGGCACCGTATCGTACGAAGTTTTGGACAACGGTCGAATCCAAACGTATATGCGACCTGCATACGATCCCATATGCCACAAAGCTGGGTACGACACAGCTGGACAGACAGATCAGAGTCAGGATCATCTGGCGGATCTACAGGAAGGCCTCAAGGATATTTTCATGAGAAAGCGACAAGGTGTTTCGAAATTCGAAAACCAAATTTTTACCAATAAGAATGCCACTACCTCTGTTCTACTCGGGTTGTGGGAAAATCCAAACTGGGAGGCTAATTATGCGTGGTTTATGAAAGATGGAAATGTCGAGTGGTAAGAAAAATCCCTCTCAGAAAATAAATATGTTGCTAACATTACTTTACAGCCTCATGAGTCGCGACGCTGTTGATGACCTATTATCCCAGGTACTCGCAACCAACGAGTGCTATGTCACGGTTGAGCATTCCATCTCTCGCAAGTGCGACAAGGACCAATTTTGTCCACCGGGCACTGATTTGGTATTCGATACGGGTTGTCACAAGGAACGAAGTTACCCGCCTTGGAGGCGTAGCAAGGAGACTGATCTTGTCTTCACGGACAAGCTGGCCAAATATAACAGCAGCCGTCAAGGTCTCTTGGAGAATTCTTGGCGCGTTTTCTCCAAGATGGAATCCAAGGATAATCGAACAGGAACCGTCCTCCCAACCTGTGAGATTACTGATTATCCGGCTTCCAAGGGTGGCGATTTTCCCGATTGGTGTGGTCCTGGACCCCTCGTCTCGATCAACACGACCAGGAACTTCTTTCGTGATATCAGTTTGGGTCCGACTTCTCCAGCATGGAGAAACGGAGATGTTATCGGCCTGTACACACAGGTTCTACCCGGCGTAAGTGAACTATCCATTTTCCATCTTTCCGCAACATAGCTGATCTGACTGTACCGCAGCGCTACAACCAGTTACCCCCCGTTGAATGATACCTCGCCTGGTGCGCAGCAGGCGGATCTCCTCCCATGAAAGATATGGAGGATACGCACGACAAGATGAAGGGGACCATCTTTTACCATCCGCCCGATAAACGCTGCGACGCCGTTTTTGAAGCCACCAGGGGCATGACGGGACTCGAGGCAAGTGCGTGGTTTTGCTCTCCGGGTACGCTCGGACAGGAGGTCCGCATGATGGAGAAGAAGAAGAAGCATCCTTTGGAGCCAAGGCAGAGGATGGAGGATAGGTGTAGAGATTGGAAGAAGGACCCCTGGGCTTATGTTGGGGGTCATATTGAGGTGGAAAACGCCACTGGCAAAGCGTTGTAATAAAGGCGAAATCTTGTATATAATTTATTTTTGGCAAAAAGGCTACTGTATATAATTCAAACACTTCTACCAATTTCTCTTTACTATAATTTCAACTCTCCCTTAACTTACCTTTCCGTCTCTTCTTCTTCGCATTTTCATAAAATTCCAAGGTAAGCCATGAATCATAAACAACGAGGAAGAAATTTCGACTCAAGTGTCTTGTATTCTATCAACGGTACCGACAGTAACACAATACCATACAATAACAAACGATTCCTAAGACCACCTTTCCTCTCCCGCTGTAAATTTCATTGCGCGACACATTTACAGAGAATTAAGATGAAACGGGAGAGCTTCTCCCGTTTCTAGCGGCACGTTCATATTAGCTCTCATTGTGCTATATCATGATAGACAATCAAGACCAAAACGGGAGAGCGAGAGTCGCGAATGATTCCCCTCCCGATTTTGAAACTAATTTCATTTTACTCCTCAATATACCATACCATAATAGACAATCAGCGTCAAACGGGAGAACAAAAGTCGCGAATGACCCCTCTCCATATTTCAAGGTCACGTTCATTTTGCTCTTGATTGTGTAACATCATAATAGACAATCAAGATCCAAACAGGAGATCTCGAATCACTCCTCACCGCTCTCCCGATTCCCAGACTACGTTCATTCTACTCCTCATTGTGTAAGACCTTAAGAGAGGATTAAGATGAAACGGGAGAGCTTCTCCCAATTTTAAGGCCACGTTCATTTTACTCCTCATTATATTAAACCGTAAGAGAGAATAAAGGTTTAAATGAAAGTGCTTCTCCCACTCTCACACCCTCTCTCTCAAAGCAACGACCTGAACACCTCTCAATAAAACCCCTAAGCATTTCAAAATATTTCAATCCACTCGTTCACCCACCCCTAAGGGCCCTAACTTACCAACCTACCTACATCACACTTCCCAAACAAAACCCAACAACCCTAATCACCAACCTAACCAACCTCATATCCCTCTCACTCACTCATCCCTACCACTACTCACCACTAACCGCTTACAAAACCCCTCTTGATGCTTAAAAGAGAGAGATATCTGAAATTATTACTACGATAGCAAAGAGAGTTATACAGTATATATACATTGTCTACTTACCCAACTTTACTACATAGACTGACGTACCCAACCTCACCACTCTCCCTCTCCCTACATAATCTACCCAAGCTACACAACTCACAACGCATCACTCACCACCTACCACTCACAACTCACAACTCACAACTTACCACTTGCAAAAAATAACTCAAAACCGGCACCTACCTACCTCACAACTCATACCTCACCACTCACCCACTCAACTCAACCCCTCCAACCTATACAGCCCAATCTACCCAACTTCTACCTCACCTACCTCACCAACCTCATCATTCCCACAACACACCACTCACAACACACCACTCACCTCACCTCACCTCACCCCTCAAAAAATCCCTCGTTCCCAGCACTCACCACTCACCACTTACAAAACACCCTTTCGGTAGGCCATTGTAAAGCGAACCACCTACTTCCCACCCAGACCGGTCTAGCGTTGCTGCCCAACGCCCTCCCTTCCTCCACGTCGACTCATCCCGATTTCTTGATAAACGAGAGAGTGACGTAGCAATAGTTGACAGAAGAAACGGTCGATCGCGAGATCGACTTAATTCCCAAGAGTCTGTATGATGTCTTTTGCCTCTTGACAAAAAAGAACTGTCGATCAACTTACTCGCCCAGTCCCGCAAAGCGGGACCGGATACCCTATCAAAAGTGGTCAGCCAATCACCTCAAACCCGCACACTCACACACACAAAAAAGACTGATGAAAATGAGAGAATGTTCAAATTCCATGCATGTATGTGTATGTAGGGTACTTTCGATACGGAAAAATTTCAGGAATAGCCAAGTCGCAAGCATCTGCTCCAGACCATCCAACAAAAAATTCCCTTTCGCCATCCAAATGTCCATCCATCGCACCCGCATATGATCGAAAAGATCCTTTCCCCTCCCTCCACTTATTCATCCACATTCACCGCCCATCACATACCCCGCGCGATCAAATCTCTTCTTTGCAAGTCAGGCTTATATTCCCATAATCATCCATCATACGTCATAATAAACCCACGCGCATTCTTCGTGCAATGACGACTGATATCCTCCACGCAAAAGAAAGAGAGCCGTGCAAACTCATCTCGCTGACATCAACAAAACTGGGTAAGACCAGTAAGTTGCCTGTTCTTAAAATACAACAACGGACGAATGAAGCAATAAGAGTCAACCAGGCAGGAAGGAAAAAATAGGAAAGAAGGAAAAATGAGAGAAAATCAATCCCCATTGAAGATACAAGTCATGCGCTTGTCTTCATTCTCCATTGCTTCTCCTATGCCACAATGCTTCCGCCCAATGTTGCCCATATGTTCATTCGTTCGTAGGAAAAAGGAAAATAACAAATGTGAATAAACGCCGGGTGTGTTCATCCAATCGTTCGTTCGTTACTGTGAGGATTATAGTTTTCGTAATGGTGCTTTGTACAACAAAAAGTTGAGAAATATCCATGCATCGGCGGGTCCTCATGCCACGCCGGGATAGTTGTGTGGGAATTGGATTGACACCAAAGCTCATCTAAGAGGTGGTGTACACTTCTCGGCTCCCACTACCCCTATGTTGTGGATAATAGGGATCTCTAGACGGTCTCGAATAGATATCCTTGGGAGTCTGACTATACGACACATCTTCGGTACGATATTGTGGTGCATATTTGACTTCAGCGAAACTTGCACCTCGAGTTGTACCTCGATAACTAGTCTCCCTAGGTGGTCCATTAGGTCGTACTTCACGAACTACCGGTATGCCTGCGTAGTACGTTGACGTGGGCGCAGCACGAACTGCTTCGGCACGAGGTCGCTCACTGCTGCTCTGGTTTCGCGCAAGTGTTGGGCGTTCGCTGCGTTCCCTACTTCGATGTGTCCCACGAGGCGACTCAGTTCGCTCTTGAGTGTAAACATTTTCCTCATCAATGCCACGCATTTCCGAACGGTGACGAGAGACTGGTACAGCTCGACTATCTGTGACGACGTAGTGAGTTTTTGATGATTCCGTAGCTACAGGGGCTCTTCGAGGAGGACTATGCGAGCGACGGTGGTGGTATTGAGGAGCATCAGAATCGGAATCGGTTTCAACATGATGTGATTGCCTCAACTTGCTATTGCCACTCGCTTCCCGACCTCGATCTCCGTTGTGGTAAGTTTGAGCTCGGGATATAGATGGGATTTCAGGCTCCTTGCGAGGATAGTCTTGTGTTTTTGATCGGCTAGGTGATGGCTTTTCCCGAATAGGATAGGAAGCCAAGTTAGGGGGAGCTGAAGCATGCGACTGTAGAGGGGGTGGCATTGATCTGGTAGTAGGAAGTGGTGGGGAAGGAGGTTCAACAATATTAACGTGAGTAGGCGAAGTCCTCCGACTTCGGTCTTTCGTTGACTTTTCTCGAGTTCGATTTGGCGGGGTATCTCCAGATGATTTCCGGTCTCGTCGTCCCGAAGATCTTCGGGGTGAATCGTCATCGCTGTATTGTCGTTCTCGCTCGACATGGCGAACACCGAAAACGGCTGATATCGAAGCTGATGCTCCTGCATAAGTCTCTGCTCTCTTCAAAGGCCCTGGGTGTGTAGGTACTGATGGTACTGCTGGAGGAGCAGCACCTTTTTGTCTGGCGGCCTGCATGTATTGAGCAGCATAGGCCTTATGATCAACCCATTTCGCGTCCATTGGAGCCTCTTTTGGTGGTGAACGCGCATATCTCTCTTCGTCGTCGATTCTATGCCGGCTCGACTTCTTTTCGGAAACTCGAGGTGCAGCATATCGTGGTTCATCCGAATCATCGTCTGAAACGTGTGCTGCCCGGCTACTGTATTTGTCCTCCCTAGCTCTTCTGCTGTCCTTGTCGCGAGACTTTTTCTTATCACTTCGTGAATGCTTGGACTCCTTCTCAAATGCTCTCATCCTAGCCTTTTCGTCATCTTCACGTCGTCTTCGATCGTCGTCTCTCGTCGAGGTATGCTTTCGTTCTGTCTCGTAGCTCGGGGACTTTCTGGGCACCGACTGCGTTTCCTTTGTGTAAATGACATCCTCGTGAGATCTGGGTGGTGTTTGGACGTAGATTTTCGAGGGTATCGGTTGTGATGGCTTGGCTCGTGCGTATGTATTCGGACGGGGTTCCGCGGTCCTAATTTCGTACTCAAAGGGATTACTCCTAGGAGTAGCTACACCACGTCCCATCTCCTTCCGCAATTCGTAAAGCTTGACTTGATCATCGTACTGTACCCGGCGGTTCTCGTCGCTAAGGAGTTCGTAGGCTTGTTGTACCTTTTGAAACTCATCCTGCTTAATGGCCTTCAGAGCGGCGTCCTGCACCTTGTCTGGATGGCATTTCAAAACCAGCTTCCTATGTGCACTCCGAATCTCTGCAAGCTTTGCATCCTTCGTCACCCCAAGAGCCTCGTATGGATTCGGTGGTAAAGCCGTCGACATGTTCGGTTATCGATTGGGGGCTATCAAATACACCTAAAGGCATAAGCTAGCGTAAAGAGGTTTGATTATGGTGTCGAAGGCGATTGTATTGAAGTGGCGTTATGCTTATTGCATAGTAGGAAATGGTGTGTTGGGTCGTTGTTCAGTCGTCAATAGATGGGATGTAAGACGGAAGGCGAAATGGGGAATTGAAGGTAATGTCGAGTGTATTAAAAAGGATTCGAGGTAAGTAGAAGAGATGACGCTGGAATTCCAAACAAGATGTGAATGCGAAGAGGGAAGAAATCGGAATGGGTGGTATGTTCAATGTAGGTGACAGTTTATCGCGCAAGCAAATGGCGGGATGGACTTTGGGGGGGAGCGCGGATGGTATAGTGGTGAATGGGAGGACGGGGCGTGGTCCTTGGAGAAGAGGATCCTTGGGGGGTAAAGCTCGGATTGGCTGGCTCTTGGATGGAATGAGATGGATGATCACGGGAGCTCGGAGGACAGGGCCCGGTCGTGGTTGGAATGGTGGAATGGGGATGTCGCTCTGTCGATGGTGTGGAGTCTGAGTGGATTCGTGATGCCTGAATAATTGGGGTGAGGATTCCGAAGAGAAACGCGGCGAAGGCGGGTTTTTTGGCGGGCGCAAGGCAAGTGAATGAGGCTCGCGTAACTGGGCGCAAAAGGTGGCTGGTGAAAATGATTTCGTCTGCCTTGCTTTTTGCCGAGGAGAGACCTGGAGCTCGGGTTTGACGAGCCCGTCGTGTCCGTTTACTCAGCAAGAAAACTGCACCACGCTTCGTCAGCTGTGGCGCTCGACAGTGACAGTTCGCCTTCCTGGATGAGTCGCGATGATGTAGTGACGTGATTTGGGAGTACAGAGAAAATGGTTTGGTAGTGATCTTGACATCAAGTGAACACGCAGCATGGAAGAAAAGGAGTCGTCGATTCTCTCCGGCCCGTGGTGGTGTTGATGGAGGAGTCTCCTCTTCTTGGTGGCCAGACAACAGCCTGTCAAACGGACGAGGCGGTGAATGTCGTGTACTTTTCTTCCACGTTACGCCAGACCGTGATTCGCGCCCCAAAGCCCACACGGTGTGTATCACGTATCACTTACCAAATGCAAAAGGGGGGGAGTGAATAACAGCCTCGAGGTCTGCCAGAGAAAGGCCTGCAGCCCGGGCAACGTGGACAGAGGCAGGAACCAGCCGAACAGGGCGAGTCTGAGGCACGTAAAGTGACAGAATTTCGCCTGTTCTCGAGTATTTCAGAGTTTCTGGAATCAACGTCCATTCCTATGGGCGAGACCGTCCGGCAAGATATTGATGGGAATCTTTGATCGGGCGAACTTCACTCATCATTCATGCGAACTGCTCACTGAGTCCATCATGTCGGGCTACGAGGCAGATGTAAGACGAGCAGCAACCAACTGGTCGATTTGGGCAAAAGGGCAAAAGGGCAAAAGGGCAAAGGGGCACAAGGCTCCAACGGAAGTGAGAGAAGAAAGAGGTTAGAAGGAGGTGGCGGTCCAGCGAAGTGGTGTCTTCAGTAATGGGAGCCGGGCGAAATGTTCACAATTCCAGCTCACCTTGTATCCCCACCAAGAAAGGCATTTGGGACGCAGCAGTCAAGAGGCTATTCGGGTCAAGACTACGTAGGACTCGAGCGAGGTCGAGCGACGTGAGGTTGCTGCGGCCAGACCCTATTCCAAGGTCATCGGCATTGCCCTTGCGGATACAGTAGAGTACAGTAGTGATGATGTTGTGGGACAGCGAGCAGCAGCAGCGCCTAAAGGGGGTAACAGAGGAGCCGACGTGAGTGCAGCAAACTACATCCCCCAATAGGACCAGAAGCGCGAGACGGATATAAGTTTGGGGCATGTCAAGGTCTGCCTGACAGTGCCCTTTCTTGGGCTGCATCTCTGGCCGAAGCCACACGTATATTGACAGGCTGGTGATGGCCTCAATTCTTCCACTTGGGACTGGCCGAGGCCTACGATTGCCATCAGTCCGGCACATCACGCTGCAAATGCCGTCGCTCGCCGCCGAGTAGCTTCCACAACACCAGCACCATTCTTCTGCCACTTTTCCTTCTCCCCACTGAACTGTCACAGACTTCACGGTTAGCTCAGTCTGGCTTGGAATGGGTTGGCCAAGAAGGGCCAGTAGGAAAGCCAGGAACACCTCTTGACCAGAAAAAGGGTCTTTTGGGTGCAGTGCATGAGACCACGCACCCTCTCGATTAACTGACCATACAATCCCGTCCCAGTGCGAAGAGCAAGAATAGTCCAATGCACTGCCTGCCAATCATCCCATATATACTTCCCCACGGTGCTGCGCCGTACGGGCGGGTGTGGGAGGGCTTACCAGAAGCCTAAACCTTATTTCGGACAAGCAAAGAAGATATCTTGGGGAACAGCGATATTGATGAACCTAAATAAGCAAATGCCCTGGGGGCGGAAAAGAGTTGCCAACAGAAAGATTACCCTTCATGTGTCTCCTTTTTTCCAAGGTTCTCCCCCCATTCTGCCGTCATCATCACACCCCCACCATACAACGGCCAGATCTCGATGGCCACCCCAACATCCCAGACGACAGCGCACCTTCACCCAATCCTGCCTCTGCTCTTCATGCCACCAGCGTTTAGAATGGATGTTTGGGCCAATCGGCGACGGGATGCATCTGCACGTTTCAGAAGGGTCGACCTTTCGGCGGTGAAGCCGTGGGTCCTAGATGCAAGCCAGTGAGTGACCTTAAAGGCTCACGTATGACTACTGCACAAGGAATTTCTGCACCCGTCAAGAAGTGGGTGTTGATACTTCTCTCGGGCGTAGAGTCGAGGGGAAGAGAAGGCTTCTTACCTCATCTGGAACCGGTCAGCTTATTCTAATGCACACCAAAGTAAACCGCATCAAGAATAAATGCAAAAGACAGCAAATAGCAAAACAGTTCGAAGCCGTTGCACATCAGAGCCGCCTGTCAGACTTGGAATCTGCCGAGCCTTGTCTTGACCTCTACTAGTAGGTACGAAGTTGGGATGAACAAAGTCTCTCCTCACATCAGATTGTTCGTAGTCTGCCTAGTACGAGTAGCGACCCGGCTATGGGCATCACTACAATCCACTGACATACATAGCGCTTTCTCTTCCATTTTCTATTCGATGGACGCAGTAGAAGAGCGCCTGCAAATCCACCGCATTCGTCGCCAGTCGCGGGAAAACTGCAAGCTACCAAGCAAGACCAATCCAGCCTAGTCTTTCTGCCCCGCCATCCACCGCTTCTCTAGCATTTTGATACGATGCCATCTTCGGGATTTTATTAAGAGGAAACTACTGCCAGAGTACACCCGTCTGAGGACAGGATACCACGAGGACGAGTCGAGTGGTACATATGTCTGAGAAGACCCCTCAATTGTTACGTAGCTACATGCTTCCTTCCCTTTTCTCTTGTCCAAGACGCGGGGTACCTCCTCCTGTCATCCTAAAGGGGTCGCTCCTCTTGGCGAGTATTGCACGAGGTGGGGGCCAACACTTACCTAGGTCGACCAACACTGTGAGGTAACAGTGTACCTCCCTCTCATGCTTCGTGTGCAACCACCCAGGCCGCTATAAACAGCCAACATATCTCGTGCCTTGCTTTTAGTACCTCAATAAAGGTCGCAGAAATGCAGACCTTCCCGCGGGCGGGCGGGTCGCCTTGGATGTGACCGCATGGCACCTTTCGCGTGTGTAGGTGATAGCATCGATAGGTAAATAAACAAACAAACCAGTGTTGGTAAGTTGTTCTTTTCTCAAATTCTCGCGAGCTTTAAGATCTTCAATGGTTCTTGGAGTGGGAGGTGATGGGAGGTGATATGAGGGGGATGGAGAGGAGATGGAGTAAGCTTACCGAGTACGTCAATTGTACTACCGAGTTGGTAGGACGAAGGATGAGTTGAAACATTCGTCTAGGAATCATCTTGCTATCTATCTCTTTCTCTACAAAATCTATATCGTTGTCTGCAAAACTTTCGTCTCTGCGTTTCTATTCTAATTTATCATTCCTCAATTCTTCTACGAGGTGATTTATTTGATTCCTTTCTATTTCACTCTTTTCACGTTTCTATTCTTCATTTCTTAATCTTCATTTTTCACTTCTCAATCATTTAACATCTCTCCTTATGCTATTTCCCCATCTCTTATATAATCAGCTCAAACTCCTTTATACACTCTATCCTCTCTCCCAACCTCTCATACCTTTCATCTACTCTTTATTCAATTTCAGAACCTCAAAACCCCTTTCCCCCCCTCCCCCCTCTCTCCCTTATTCCATTTCGTTTCCCATTATTCCATCTCACAATTATATATCTATACCACTACATCTCATCTCCTAATTCCCTTTTACCAAACCCCTAAACTCACGCTCTTATTATATGAACTAAACACTTAAATCTACTTCGTATCATATATATAATGAAGTATTATATGCGTAATGAACTATTTATTATTTGGAGTAAATTGCTTCTTAAATTTCCTTTACCATAATAACTCGTCATAAATAACACGCTGCCATCACTTACCCATCCTCATACCAGCAACCTCAAAAACCAACACCAGCCTACAAACAACGCTGGACAGAACCAACCTCCACAAAATCGAACCCAAAACATCTTCAAACCCAATAAACACCAGCGCGGAGAAGACAGCCGTGCAAAACACAAGCTGTACCCAACCACCAATACCCGCGAGGATATTAAGAAGCACGGCTGTGAAGGGTGGTTCCTCCTTCGCATTCTGGTTTGGAATGGGGGGCGGTTTTTGATTTGCGCAGATTGTTACTTCGCGTTTGAGCTGTCCAAGCACTGAGGTGAGAACTCTCGTGAGAAGAAGGCGCTTCGTTCTATGACCTCTATCCCTAACACCATTTTCGTTCTCCTTCTCCTTCTTGTTCTGGCTCAACTCAGCCATGAAATAACTAGAGGCTGCGACAAAATGTACAACCGAAGACAACAGCATAGCCAACAGTGGCATGAATATCATAGTACAACCCCAAGACAGTACCGTCTTCGCGCCCATTTCCAGAGCTGTCGTTATTACATTGGCCACGGCACCAGAGACGAGTAGATATTGGAATACGCTTATGAGGGCTGACGCCAAAGGTTTCTGTTTGAGGGAGGGAATCACGAGTTTTCCTTCCCCGATGGAGAGAACATCTTTGGGGTTGTTGTATTCGAACAGCCTGGTGGGCCATATAGCTGGCGCGCCTGCACTTACGAGAAAAGACAGGAGCGGCCGATGAGATGACAACAACGCTACCTCAGCAACACTGGGTCCCAGTGTAGCAAGCAAACTAGGTAATATACCTAGCAGCACCGAAGCGCTCTGGAAATTTAGTTGGCAAGTCATGGGTAGCTGATTGTAAACGCAGGACTCGTGATCGTAGCATGCGTTCAGAAGGAGAAAATTGTTGTAGCGGCTCGAGGGGGAGTTGTAGATGGATTGGTAGGCCTGGTAACTTTGATTGCAGACGCCGAGGGAGTAGTTGAGGAGCCCGTCGCTGTATTTTGGGTACCAGGTTTGGAATTGTGGAGACCAGGGTCGATAATAGCTTTTTGAGTTGGGTTGGTAAACACTGGCGGCAGCGGCGTGGGTCGGAATGAGGAGGAGGAATAGGCGTTTGAAGGCCGCTTTCATGGTTGTGACTGTTGTGTGTTTCTCTTTTTACCGGATTAATTTTGATTTCGAGGTTCTAATCGCGCGTTGGTATCTGTGCAGGAAAGATCGAGCACGACGATAAATAAACGCTGAAGCAGACGGTTATCTGTATTTCAGTTTCTCTGTCCAAGGCTAAGAATGTGCGACTGTGGCGCAAAGCTAGAATGCGAAAATCCCCTGAATCCATGTTTCATAGCCTTTCATGTAGGTACCCATGAGAGGTTGTCGCAGCCTTAATCTGGAAGTTTTTAAAGCCGAATACTATATCCGGCTCCAAAAATACCTTGAGGGTTAGAGGCTGACCTAAGATGTCGTAAAAGGTTTAATGAGTATCTCCTAGGAAGGATTCTGGCGAACCTGGTAGATTTGAATAGGGCTGATCGATGAGGAAGCAGGGAGGGGGACGTTGCCCCAACCGATTAGGCAACGACAGCCCTTCCTAGTGTAGCTTTGGGGGCATGGAGGCGTAGTAAGGTCCAGCAAAAACGTTCAAACGCTAGCTTTACAGGCTACCTATATAGCATCTTCATTCTATACCAGCAGCTCTCTCAAATATTTACAAAATTGTAGCGTGAGGTCGATTGTATGGTGCCAGTGTGGTCAGAGGAGATAGGAGTATCTCAACTTATTTCAGGCCAGAAGAAACCTTTTACCTAGACAAACAAGATACTCAATCCCGAAAGCCATATATATTTTGAGAGCCATCCTTCTTTCATTCTTTCGGATGAACTTAACGATAAGAAGCTATCGGGATGGATACCCAAGGAAAGAGGAAACAGTTAGAAGAACTTCCTTCGCATTCAGCTCCAGAATCACGAATCAATTCCAGCATTGGAACTAGCCAAAGGAAAATCTCCAAAAAGAAACCCCCCCCTCCGTCACCAAAAACAGCAAAATGTTCAGCTTCCCCCGGGCGGAAAACCTACTCATTCCTCTTCTTTTTTAGTTTAAACACAGAGTCAGAGGATCTCAGTATGCTAGCGACGAGGCGCCCCTTCTCGATATGTAGTCTCATACGAGGTAAATCGCGGCTGGTGAATCAGCTTGTTCGGGATTGGCGGGGCCGGGTTGTCAAGCCGGGATTTTGGCGTACTGTTTCTGATTCGACGAAAAAGTTTTGGTTTTTTGTATTTATAAGGTAGGTTCACCAGTGGTGGTCATAGCTCATGAGACACTCGCAATTATAAATCCTTTTTCAAAATAATAACAAAACATAAATTCAAAAATCCGAGTATACTAGCCGCTATAGGACATTATAATCTTTATTTCTGTCTATTCAGAATTCAATTTAATAGCGTTGTTGTGATAAAATATGCGAGGGTGACTTTTTGTGTGTCTCACGAGCTATGATCACTACTGGTGGTTGTGGGTGGTGGTGGTGGTGGTAGAGTTGGTTTGGCTTGTATGGAGAGGTGGGGTTTTTTAAGCGAGATGGGGGAGAGGTGAATATACGAGTGTCGCTTACATCATGTTGGGAATTTTTAGAGGAGGATATGGGATTGTAGGAATGGTAGGAGGGGCGTTTGGCTATGTAAATCTCCTGAAAGGGAGCTTGCGGGGCTTTCTTTCTCCAGTACGTTTTATAAGAATCCTTTCCAGAATTTGCTATTTGTAGAATTTGAAAATAGATGGAAAGTCGTAAAAGTAAGATACAGATACAGTATGGGCGGTTTATGTAGGTTACATGCCGTGGTAGGGCCTACGTTGTCATACCGTAGAGGTGGAAGGAACGGTCAACCAAATATGTAAAAAGTCTCTTTCAGTGCTCAGCATTCTAGGCCAATGCATCCCTTCTCAAAACACTACAACTTTCAAGCCCATTGTAAAGACTTTGGGTCGGATTTGAAGGATCTACTCCCGATTGCTATTTATCTCCGTCTATTTTTAAAGCTACCTCGCCACGACTCCTCGTCTTTCTACACCCACTCCACGATTCATCTTAATCTTGGCAAGAGAATTGTTGAAGCGAGCTTTATGTATGTAGCATCGTCATACGCTGACGGATGCCCTTTCTTGTTGCCCAGTATCGCTTTGCGATCATCGCAAAATTCATCCAAAGAGTTATTAGAAAACTGCAAAGTTTCCGCCTTTCAGCGTATGGCTATCTACTTGCAGGAGATACCAAGATGATTCGATGTAATCATGAAAAATCTGTAGAAGAAATCAAGTGTTCATCGTCACGAAAGCTCATCATGGCACGCTGTCTGGGCACTTGGAAGATGCACAATTACACACACTTCAAATTCAACGCTGCACTTCCAAGCAAAACTGCGAGTGTAATCATATTCGAATATTCGGGGGACTAGACTTTTTGCAGATTCTGGTAATAATCGGAAAGCGCTCAAATTTCGAGGTGTTCGTCGCCGGCGACTCGCCGCTAAGCTGTCTAGACCCCATTCAACCACCATCACCACAAAATCATCCGTCACCCAACTCTCCAACATATCACATCCCAAAACCTTCTTCGCAATAACGAGTGATTAACTATCCACTCCATTCACTTCAATTCCTCCTTCAAACCCACCGCACTTCGCAGATAAAGTATATCCACACTCCTCCAAACCTGTCAAACCTGTCACCCCCAACGCTAAATTAGTTAGTTCGGCCAGGTACCTATCTGCCATTACACTATCACCGCTTTTTTGTTTTCCTTCCCCATCCAAAATATCTGGACAAACACAGACATCCCACCTTCATTCACGACACAAAAGTTTGCGAATTCAATCAATTCCTTGGCAGTGAGTGATACCCCCCTGAATCTCGCTTATGTCCCCATTTCATTGCTCACGAGGACTTCGCAGATACGCTCGAAAATCTACGATTGAAAAAGGGAAGAAAACATTGCGACGGCAGATTCTCAGTCGACAGTTCTACACTCGTTTCATAGCATACAATCCATTTCTTGGCAGTAAGTCTCTCCTCCCAATCTCGCGTACATTTCCAACGCAATGCTCACAACGATGTCGCAGATACGACACGCTCGAGAATTTACGACTTGCAAGATAAGAAAACATTACGACAGCAAATCTTCAATCTTTCTTGGACACAAGTCTACTCTCGATTCATAGCACATATACCACCCACTCGACACTCCTTACAAGAGCTACCTAGAGCTCACCGACGAACTTTCAAGGCTCCAACTTCGGACAGATAATTGCAGATTACGAACTTCTTCACTTCCACGAGTTTGGACCGACGTCGAGCACGCGTCATCCCCACAACCGACACTGTCATAGCATATAACATAACTCACTCGACACTTCCTCCTTCCTCCCAAGATCCATCTAGAGCCCACCGAAGAACCTACAAACATCGAACTCTAAACAGCCAGCGACACCTTCCAAGATTCAGAAGTCAATAACCAGCAACCGACCCGCATAACAACCACCACCTCACTGTTCAACAAGGCACAAGTGACAAGAAGCGTACGTCCAACCACTTACAGCATCTCACCACTTCATACCTCTCTACGCGGTCTACACCCCTTCAATTCCTTGAGTACGTCACAGAGCTCTCCCTGAGGTCCATCGGACAACAAACACCTTTCCTCCGATCTCTAGCCCAAGGTGGGTAGTCTAGTTCGTCCACTAAGACGAGCTCCACTTCTTTCCTTCCATCCTGTTCTTGTCCTTTACGACTTGTACCTGTATGTACCATCCATAAAACTGCGCATCCCTGTCCTAATTACCCACCACCCCAACCCGGCACTACTTTCAACTCGTTATCTCATCACAATTATCATCCCATCTTCTTTTTATCATTCCCAACATTGTCTCTCCATCCGTCGCCGCATTCCATTTCATCCCCGCGTTCACGTGTCCTACAAGCAGTCCGTGCCACCTCCCCCTTTCCCTCGGCTAATCGCCAAGCCTCTATCCCATCACTTCACTGTTTCTACCCCCAAGAAAACAAACCAATAATCAATTCTCAACTAACAAACATTTCAGTTCCCAAACCTACCGATCCGACATTCTCTCACCCAATCCAAAGTCAAATTCAAATTTCACTCCCGAATTCCGACACAATGGACCAAAATCCCTTGAATTTACTTGCTGAGGCAGCAGAAATGCGCACATCAAGCAAGCCCACTCCAATTGTTACTACTACTAGTAGTATCAATGCAGCACCGCGTGTGGAAGACGCCGAACTGCTACTTCATCTCGCCCAAAGCAGTTCTTCCCCACTCGCTCCGACTTCTCCTCTCCCTCCCACTTCCCCGCTACTTCGTCGCTCCACGAGAGAGACGAAGCCTTCAAGGAAGAGAGCCGAGATGAGTCCTAGTCTTCCTGCAAGAACCAGAAGACGAAGTAGTCGTGATAAGTCTCGTGGTCGGCCTCGCCACAGATCTCCATTGGCCAGTGCTGATTCTGATGTCAACGCTGAGGCTGAACTCCTGCTTTCGTTCAGCGGCCATGTTCGCGCCCGTAGTGCTACTTTAGAGGCGTCAGAACCAGGCCCTGATAACGCCGAGGAAGCTGTGAGAGAGCGTATTCGTGCTCTCAGTATTAACTCACTTCCTGATGGTGATGAAGAAGATATCTCTGAGACGAGAGAGGGTAATCGTGCTCCCATTATTTACTCAATTCCCGATGATGATGAAGAAGATATCCACGAGATGAGAGGACGTAATCGTACTCTCAGCAATGACTCAATTCCGAATCGTGGTGAAGAAGCCAACGCCCAATCAATATTACACAATCCTCGCATTCTGACTCGTGTCGAAGCTGAGCCTCCATCATCTCGAGGACCCCCTGATTTGCCATTCCCTAAAATGGTGCCAGAACCTCGTAAACTAACGCCATTTTCGCCATTTGTTCGCCGAACTTCCTTTTCAGAACGTCTCAGAAGGGGCGAAGGATTACCTGATATCGTTTCCGAGCCGCGGCGGTTGTCATCAGAGAACGAAGTCTCCACGCCTTTGGAGCAGGACACTACCTCTTCTTTGCGATGGCATCCCAATGAAGCAACGACTGGTCAGGCACCGAGAGATCCATCACCATCTTTGCCACGGCCAAATCCTTATGACCCTTTTTCAACAATCGGGTTCCCACCAGTACCGAATGGTGTAACCTTTGCCACGGAAATGGGAGAACCGCTTCAAAGCCCCTCCGTTCACAGTCAACTTTCTAGCCCCGAAATTCAAAGCCAAACCAATAATCGTTATGATTCTGCCGACGACGAAACCGAGGATGACTCCAACCTGGCTGATGGTGGGATCTCTCCTAGAACGAGATTAAGGAGAAAATTTGGTAAACCGGCTTCGGCCTATGCAAATAAAGTGGGAAAGCAAAGACAGGGGCAGAATTATCCTACTCCAAGGAGTATGAACAACCCATTACTTCCACCAGCGAAAAAAAGATCAAAAAAGACTACTCACCATCAAATGCCAGTCTCGAAAACGAACCCCAGAGCCAAAAACGTTGCTCCGAAGGATGATGACAAAAATCTTTCTGATAATCCTAAGAGGGTACCTCCACCAAATAGAAAGCGGCCCAGAACCGATGAGAGACCTTCTGACAAGGATGAGAACCCTTCTACAACCCCAGATGAATTATTTCCACCAAAAAAGACGACAACCAGAGGCATGCGAGTGAAAAGATCTTTTGCCAATGATGAGGAAAGGAAACAACAGCTCCACGAATCTATGAATAATCACATCGCTGTCCGACGAAGAATGAGCGCCATTGCTGAGGATGTCGATGTCATATTAGATGATGATGATACTGGAGAAGGAGACCGGTTTGTACCTCGAAATGCTCCAAGAAACATGACGGATACAGCTATTCAGCCAGCTACAAACTCGCCAATGAGAAAAGGAGGAATAAAAAGGTATCGGACCAGCACAGAATTAGCTAGCCGTCCGTATTTCATCGAAGCCAACAGAGTGAGAGACGGACGCGCGCCTGCTCGTCTGGAAAATGAGCATGAGGAGCTCGCTGCCGCTCTTGGTGCTTCAAAAAGTTTGATTCTGGTGATTAAGCAAACTACATCTGCTAAAGATTTGCCCATGACAAATCGAGGAACAAAAGCCTCCCCTCCTTCTTCCAAGAAGCACAAGTTTGGGAACGGTCTCTCGGACATTGTGTTTGAGGGAGTGGAAGAGGGAGACGTGCTATCAACGTCTAAGAAAGATAGTAAGTGGACGAAACCGCCAGTTCAAGGAATGCGGCAGTCTTTCAGAAACAGTGCACCAATGCAGAGAGAGAGTGCCCAATTGGACACTCAAATGGCACAACCATCTGATATACGATGTGGACTGAGCAGCATTAATATCCTGGAGACGCCATACTCACCTCCTGTGACTCCTGTGGCTCCTCAAACACCAAAAGGGATAGGTACTGTCAAGAAGACAAATCGAATCGAAGGGCAAAAGGAGACCTCGCCTATGGAGAAGCAAGTGGGAAAGATAAGAGTGCATTTGTACATGACTGAGAGCAAGCATCCAAAGGCTTCGCCGACCACGAGGCCGTCACCTAAAACACGACGAAGGCTTGAGGATGCTAGGAGTGCTGCAAAGGCAGTTGCCCCAGAAAAGGAAGGAACGACTCAGGGTTCTGCAGCGGAAGAAGGCAAGAGCGAAGGTACTGGAATCCCATCACCCGAGAGTCTCGGGCCTGAATTCACTCCAGAGGAGAGCCCCAAGTGAAGGGGTTTTCGCCTAACCTACTTGCCTTTCGTTCGCCAATTACACCCGTCGCCAATTCACCAAGGTCGCGAGAAATCGCTTTCGGCCGACTTTCTTCCAGCATAAAAGCACTCGTTGGCGCCAGACACCACACAACTCCATCATCAACTTTACAATGTCGGAACCAGTCGGTCGCGGATCATTTCTCAGAAGACGCGTCGCAGAGGCGCCTCCCTCCTACCTTGAAGTCCCATATGTATCTTCTTCTGAAGATGATGCAGAAACCGAAGACGATGCGGACCTAACCCAAGAAGAACGGGAACCATCGGCCGAAACTGTTGACGCGAGAACCAGAATCCAACCTCTGCGATCTGCAAATCTTCTTGGGATTCCAGCAGACGCCCTTCTGTTGGACGAACTCTCCGAAGGACACGAACTCAACAGAGATCCAGGAGATATCGCACTCGAGCGCGAAGAAATCGAAGGCCAAATTCCACCTCCACCTTCTCCGCCGCCCGTCGTTCCTGGCAAAGTCTCCCACATACCATACTTTTCCGACCCTGCACACCGTAGCGAAGACCTGCCCGATGCGGAAGAAAATCCCCAGTATCTTGAAGAGATAGCTTATGTGCCGGCGGCGAATGTGGAAGGGGATATAAAATGGTTCGCATATGATTTAGATATGGGACTTGATTATATGGAGCTGAAACATCCCGGTGCGAGATTTTACGCCTTAGGAAAGCTGGAAGGATGGAAGTGGGTAATCGATGATCAAGGAGTGCCTCGCATTATAAAGGCTAAGAAATCTGGAGATCGGGTCAGCAATGGCTTCAATACCACGAATGGGGCTGCGGAGAGCTCCGCTGGTGGACATGAGGAGGCCTCAGAGGATTGTGTCTGGGGAATGATCTACTTGGTCTCTCAAATCGACCTGGACATACTCGTTGGGAAAAGAGATTTAGACGGAAGAGACCCACTCCACCACCTATCAGAGATCACAATCCCCGTCTTCTCCAGAGCAACTCCTGGCGTAGGTTGGACAACCACCCAAACCGAAGACATCCTTGTCCGCCATAAAGACGACTGCTCCGTTCAACTCATTGTTACACGACCCCCAAAACACGATGGCACACAAGAAGAGTCTTTCAGCCCAGAGCCGGTCCCCATGATGTATATGACTATGCAAGTTGAGGTAAACGAGGAAACGGGTTTGGAACGTGAAGTTGTTAGTAAGGATGAACAGGTTTTTTACAGATGGATGAACAAGGCGATAATAGATCTTTGGGCACATGGAGGACCTGCGGCGTATATCATTGGTGTTTTGAGGAAGTGGATTCCAACACCAAAGGGTTGGTGGGATGGTGGAATTTGGGATTAATCTTTGGCTTTACGATGTGATGGTAGCTACCCCATCCAACCCTATTGACCTCAGCTCAAGAAACTAACTTGCCTAAACAGACTGTCAAAACATTCGCGAGATGCTCCTGAACACTGCGCAGAGACGACTTTGTCCGCGGGTTCTCGGTTATTTCTAGGGGATGAAGGAATCTGGCGAACTGATACTTCATGTTTTTCTTTGGAAGCGCAACAATCTTCTTGCTTTCGTCTTGCGGCGAATGATACCCGGAGAACTGTACCTTTGCTGCATTTTCTGTACTCGCGTTGCTTCATTGCTGGCGTCTTTTAGAATTTGGTATTTAGACCTCCAGAGGTTGTCGATAGGAAAATGCTACAGTAGTTATTTTTTTGACTTTCAGTGGATTTGCATCGTGATGTGATGATGTATACTTGTTAGTCAAATTTGATTTTTAACATGTCAGTGACGGTTCACATTGGTGATATCCTATTCTCCCTAGCTTACCCTGTCATAAATTCCTTACACCTCCGAGTTACCCTGCGATCGCCCAAAAAATCAAAATTTGACCAAGTGTGCGGGGGCCCGAAGGATTTGAAGATTTGCTGGGCGAATGTGCGCAAAAATATAGACTGCCACTTGACACTTCTGGAAAAGGCATACAATAACGGCATTG
>QYAP01000617.1:0-28242 GCA_003988905.1 Hymenotorrendiella dingleyae
CGCCTTCGAGTACCGTTGTATTTGAGGTTGTCCATAGTGCTTTACGCTCTTTCGTGTCGTCAATTCGTAGTTTCACCTGGCGTGTCGACACGTCAGGTTAAAATAGGTATAAACACTTTAAAACACGCCCTTAAATATATATACTAATTATAATACGAAAATAAAATCCTTTAGAATGATCGATAAATTAATCCGAATACTAAACCCTTTATAGAGATTTTCGATACTTTTATAACCTTCGCCGAATCGGTAATATAATATATAATTAATAAAAAGCATAAAATAATATTAAATAAACATTTAAAGGAGATTTAAGATTCTTTAATTACTTTTATTAATAGAGTTAATAATAATAATATATAAAACTTTACACTTTCTTTTATAATAATAAATATTTAAAATATAATTAAAAAGATTATTCGCCCTTTTTTTAATTAATTTTAATTTATCAACTTTAATAAAAAAGCAAAAAAATATATCTTTCTTTTAAAAGATTTTATTATATTTAAAAACCTTATAGTATAAATATATTAATTAACTTTTAAAATAAGCTTAAATTTAAATTATATTAATAATAATCTATTAATTCCTTTTAAAAAATCTCAAATTTATATTTAAATTAGAAAAAAATAAATATATAATCGTTAATTATATTCGTATATAATTACCTTTATTAGAATTAAATATAATTTATAAGATTAAAATCTATAAAATTATAATTTATAAAATATTAATATCTTAAATAAATATATTTTTTATTAGAAAACCTTATATAATCGCTTATTTTTTGAAAGAAAATATTTATATTTTTTATTTAAAAATATAATCTTATTATATTAAATAGTTTATAAAGAAGAGAATATAATAAAAGCTTTTTTTATTAATAATTCTTGGATTAAGATATTTAAAAAATGTTAATTAAATTATTAAATAAAATTTAACTTTTATAAAAGAATTTAAATATATTAAAACTTATAATAATTCATATAAATTAATTTAATATATAAAATATTTTAACTTTAATTATATAAAAACCTAATATTAAGAACCTATTAAATATAAGAATTATAATAAAAATTATACTTATAAGAATTATTTAATAATATAAAAGAAATATATTAATTATAAAAGGAAATATAATATTTAAAATTAAGATTATCTTAATAAGAAAAGAATATATAAAAAATTCTAATAATATTTTACGATTTAAAGATATTCAATCCTTTAATTAAAATTATTAATTTTTAAAGTAAATATAATAAATAAAAAAATATATAAATAATTTATTAAAATATAAAAATCCTTAAAAACCTTTATAATAAGAAATTTAAAATCGGAATCTAATTAGAATTTAATCCCAGAAAATAATAATAATAATATTTTAATTAAAAATATTAGAATATAAATCGATATTATAAAATCAGAATAAAATTAATCTCGCTCTTTTTTATTAAATCTTTATCGCTTTTTTATTATATTTAAATTATTAAAAGGCCTCTTATAAGGATTTTAAACTCTTATATTTATATTTTTACCTTAAAAGAATATTATATTTAAAATTCTTTTAATTAAAATAAATTTAAATTATAATTTAATATTAAAAAATAATTAAATATTAATTCTCTTAAAATAAATAATATAATTATTAATATTTATTTATTTCGATTCTTTTTTTAATTTTAATCGCTTTTCTTTTTATAAATTCCTTTAATTTATTAAATAGGAATTTAAAATTAAAAAAAATAAAGGATTTAATATATTTATTAATAATAAAGTAAAATAAAAAGTAAAATAAATCTTTAATTAATATTTCGATAATTATAATATTAATAAGAATCTTATAATTTAAAGATTAGAATATTAATTAAAATAATTTAAAATAGAATATATTATTAAAAGAGAATTTCTTTTAAAAAAGAATAATAAAAAAAGAAAGTAATAATATAAGAATTCGAATATAATCTTATATTTCATTATATAATAATAATTAACTTAATAATAATTAACTTATAATTAAACATATTTTATTACATATATATATTCCGATTTAATAAAATAAAATAAAATATAAATAATTGAAATCTCTACAAAATAATAATTTTTAATTATAAAAAAAAGTTAATATTAATTAAAGAATAATTAAATAAACTCGGAAATCATTATTATTAATATCTTAACCCTTTAATAATAAAAAAAAACTCTTTAAAATTATACCTTTAATTAAAAACCGATTTAATATTAAAGAATACTTAATATTTAATTATTAAAATCTATAAACTTTTATGAACTTTTTTTTTATTTAATTTGAATCTATTAAATTGCGATATATATTAAGATTCCGCGTAATAAAATTATAAATATTTTAATTAAAGAAGCTATTAATTAGAAGGAAAATAAGAGATATTAATCGGCTTTATCGATAATTAATATTAAAAGAATTATTATTATTATTTCTTTTAAGAATCGATTAAGGTAAATAACCTTTCATTCATAAAAATAATTTTGGAATTTAATTATTATTAGAAAAAGATTATATAATTTAATATCGAATATATATAAAAAGAATTACTTAATATATTTAATCCTCTTAAAAATATAAAATTCTCTTTTTATTTAAATAAGAATTTAAAAGATAAGATTATACTAATATTTATATAAATAAAAGATATTAAGGTTTAAAGATAATATTTATAAGAATTATGATTATAATAAGGCTTAAATAATTTTATATATTCTCTTTATTTATTTAAAATAGAATGATTTTTATATTAAATTTAAGTAATCTTATTAGAATAATATTATTAATTTAAAAAAGTCTTTAATCACTTCTATTTTATAATATTAATAGCTTTTTTTATATAGAAAATAGAATTATTATACTATTTTTTAAAGGTTTAAATAGATTTTAATAAATTAATTTAATGATTTATATATCTAAGAAATTAAAAGGAAGTTTATAATTAATAAGAGGGAATAATATATAAAACCCTTGAATTAAACTAATAATAATATATATTAAATAAAAATAGATTTAAAAACATTTTTACTTTTAAAGGATTTATTAATAGATTATTAATTTATTAATAAAATATAAATTATTAATCCGAAATTAGATATTTATATTATTATATATAAATATTTTATTCTATATTCTCTTTATTAGAAGATTATTAAAAGAAAAGGGAGCTCTTTTATTTTATATAAATACTTTTTATAAAGCTTTATTTTATTAGAAGGTTATTATATTATAAAAGGGTAAAAGAATATAAGAGGACTAATAAAAGAATAAAGAAAAGTAAGGAAAGAAGAGAATATTTATATAATAAACCATTTCGATATAAGCTTTTCAGCTTTTATCCGTGTATGAATAAAACAAATAAATAAATAAACAAACGCGTATAGGAGCGCGCACAGACTACGTTTCTCGCTTATGTACCTCGTAGTAGTAATTTGGGTGTTGTGTAACCTGCGCCGGAAATGAGAAACAGGAAGCGAGCCCAGTGATATTTGCCTCTGGCCCTCCGCGCTCTTTTTTCCGAGGTGCATAAAATTAATATTGTTTCCGTACCGATATAACGATATATTATTGTAGTTTCTACAATTAAAATATGCTTATTCAATTTATTATTGTATTATCTACAATAATAATTTGACCATGCTACCGTAGGGAGGGTTGATACGGGCCGCCCAAACCAACGGGTTGCTGTGCAATGGGAAAGTAGTTCGGACCAGCACCAGAGTAGGGACCGGCGCCTGCGTTGTCGGGAATCTTGTTGGGGGATTGATCAAATACTTTCCACTAAAGAAGCTAGTGGTTAGCTTCGATGGTTCTGGAGGTCAGTATGCGGCTGAGGTGGTTGAGACTTACATCAAATTGGTCATGGTCATCGCCATCGCCATCGCCAATAATGGTTCCATCCGACTCCTCGTCTTGGTTGGCTGGCAACTGAGCTGGCATCTGGAAAGGGGTCGATTAGCTTCTTCGCCTCCTCGTTGGAGGGAGGACAAGGACTTACAGATGGCTGAGCTTGCTGGCCGGCGGCACCCTGGACCAACATTGTTCGCACATCTACTCGCCAATTAGGACCCAAAGTTCTCAAGAATCGATTGGCACCGTCAACCGCGTCATCGCAATCGCAAGGAGCTGGCGACGCACTGGAGTTGTTCATGGAAGGTTGAGCAGATGCAGCGTTGACAGCTTGAGAATTGCCTCCGGCAGGTGGTGCATCGACAGCATTGGCAGCATTGGCAACGTTACCCAGTCCATTGTTTTGTGCGGTAGGGACAGCTGCTTCCATTTCCTGGTCAAAAGCGTTAAAAGCGTCCCATTCTTCCTTCGAGAAGCCGCCGTTGAAGTGGTAGTCAGACATGATGCTGGTATGAGAAATGTACAGTATGTGCAAAAGGATTGGGATGGGCAAAGGTGCGAAGAGTGTTGATGGCTTCTAAGGAAAAAAGAAGAGAGAGTTCCTCGGAATTCTTGAGGCCCTTTATACCTTTTCTTACCGTGCACGGTGTTCGTTGTCCATACCAGCCTTGCGTGTTTGAACAGACCGTGAATTCCAAAAGGGGCTGTCATGAGCGGGGTTTTCTCCACGGCGCACTCCTTTTGATAGCGATTTCTAGCCACTATTACACTAAGCGAGGTACCTTGGTAACTACTTGCGAAGCAAGGCAGCAGCGTCGTTGATGGAGTGCCTACAGTCTTGATCGAAGCTCCACTGATATCAGATCGTTGTGTCCGTTGCTAGGTGACTTGATTATCGTTCAAGAGCAGATCCCAGCGCAACGGGATTTCGAAAAGAAGCGGAAATCTTCGGTTTATAAGTCTATTTTCTTCATTTTACGATCAAGTCTAAACCCCATTTCAAGATCACAATTTCCCTACACGACTTGGTGGTCTTCGATTACAAAAGCCAGCCCCGAGGAAATTTCTACACGTACCCCTTCATCACTGGGATTTCCCGAGGGAAACATGGACGAAATGGCGGGAGATAGTAGAGCCATTCCAATTCAAACATCGTCCACTAAACGGGGCAGTTATTACCGAGCCTCACTCTTCGGCGCAGAAACTTCTAGTTGCAAAGCGCATGGTAGGTACCGATTATCTGGGAGCGGTAAGTGTGGCGAAGTAGAAGCTAATCTGCTAAGGGCCATGGAGTTTGAATGTTGTATGGTGTGTCTGGGCAAGAGGTGAATTGCGGGTTTTAAGTAAGCCTGCAAGCAGCTTGACCGAGAAGAAGCTTCTACGATACGGAGGGAGGTGACTATCGCTATATCGAGTATCACTACGATCAAGGTGGTGCTATTATGGTAATGGCTATGGGGGCTACAGCACACCTCTTCAGATCTTAGACTAGAGCCCTGTAATTAGCCAGGAAAAGTTTCTGCTACAGTACCCTGGAGAATAGTAATGAGTATGCGGTGTTCAGTAAAAGTACTTCTGGATAGGTTTGAAGGAGCCCCGGGCGAAAGAAGAAGTTCAGGATGGAAAGAGCTCTTATGCCACGAATCTGTAGTTTTTGCTAAATTGGATTATGGGAAAGACTCTTCAGCATTCAGGAAAACAACTTCCAAGTTCAGAGCGATGATATTCTGTTAGCGCTCTGATGGGTGTCAATTCCCAGCTCTGCGAGTGGGATTAAAGTTGCGATCACAACATACTGTATCGAAGATACCTTGCCTATGACAGGCTTAAGTTTTTACCACGACAGCGACGACTCACAAGTCATGCTTGGTTCGTTTGCTCACTATTCTATTTATCGTTCGACTAAATCGTCCCATTCTTTTGCTCACTCGTGTACCCATAATATAAAAATAGTTATCCGACCTTGGGAGTACTCTTCAAATCCAACTCCAATTTCCAACTCGCCATTTTCGCCGCCTCCTATTCCAAATGTCCTAAGATCCCAGCAATTTCGAAGAAAGACAAAGGAAAACGCGCACACAAAGTCGGTTGCTGTTTGCGAGCTACTAAATGATGGTGGAAAAGCCCGGAGCTTCAAGTCGACGAGCCTCTGGGCGTCTGATGTGTGTGTGTTTTGTGATGGACGAAGTAGATTCGTTTGCTGGTTTTAACGCACAGTTTCCATCCCGGATGGAGATTTTGAATACTCTATTGGCTGATGGTGCTTGAAGCTGAAATTGGGGTGTCCGATGGGATATCTGCTGTTGCAGTGGGAAGATCCGTGAGCGTTTGAGATTGTTGCAATTCCAGATTTTGCACATCTGCAGTGTCCAAGGAGATCGAAGGCACATCTCCAATCGCAGCGGGAAAATCCGCGACCACCTGCTGCTGTAGCACCATCGCATTCTGGACATTCAAGATC
Organism: Hymenotorrendiella dingleyae; assembly: GCA_003988905.1. Lineage (NCBI taxonomy): Eukaryota > Fungi > Ascomycota > Leotiomycetes > Helotiales > Helotiaceae > Hymenotorrendiella > Hymenotorrendiella dingleyae. The sequence continues at coordinate 6,330 of QYAP01000617.1, forward strand.
TGGTACAAGGGTGGTCTTTGCTACAACATTGCCCCCATGTTCGCGACGGCGTCACCCAACCTGTTCACACCATCCGTCATCCTGTCCACAGAACCTTCCAACCTCGTCACCGAGGCCTCCATGCGCTCAGCGCTTCGCGTCATGGAGTCTTCCATTCGTGCCATCGAGGCTTGAAGGCCATTGAGACCTTGCATGAGAGTATCGAGTTGTTGGCCACTGAGCTGCGGCTCATTTTGATTTTCATATTGAGTCGGAGCCAGAGAGATGGTACATGGTACTAGCGCCGAAGAAGAGGTTTCTGGTGGCTCTTGCTCTGGGGTTGACGTGTTTTCCTGGGAATCGATTTCCTTGTTTGGATGTGGAAGATTCGTGCTAGGAAGCTCTGCAGCATTCATCTCGTTGGGGGTCAAGCCGGTTGCAGAAGTCACGATCAGCTGTCTATAATCAGCGTTTGGATATCACAGCCAGGTTTGGATGTTTATGGGCTTTTTGATCTTCCCATCCTTGTCCCTGCCTGGCACTAGGCAAAGCAGGTGCAAAAGTATGGATCATTCATTCAAATAGGTAGATGGAGAGGAGGGTAGAGGGAGAGGGAAGCAGGTAGTGGCAAATAGGCAGGACGGGGAGATGAAAATGCTGACATTGTCAATTATATTTTCTTCTGTGATCTCAGCCTGGAAACTCTCGCCCGTTTGATCTACCATCTCTGAGGCTGCCATGACGAGAGGCTGATGTTGTCGTGCAACGGCCTCGGTGTACCTAGGAAGGAAGATACGCAAGCGATGGTATGACTTTCGGATGTGGTCGATTCGATTTCTTGGTCTGATTTGCCCGTGTTTTTCGAGTGAGGTTCACCAAACTGCGGGGTAATTTTGAGTTGAGGTCAAGCAAACAAAAAGTGATTCTGTCTGCCTGCATGTTGATTACACAGGCAGACGGACCCCACATCATGTAGAAGGACGAGTATCTGAGTATTTTCTAATAAAGGAAACCTCAGGTGGACCTCAAATCATCAGTCGGGGAAAAGATAATCGACTTGAATGTAAAGTCTCGATTCGAATCAACCCAGAAAGATAATTATGGTCTCTTGGAAAAGGGTTTTGGTTTCCTTCTCCGGCTGTGGATATATTTTCTCCGCACGTGATCTGCAGATTCAGGGGCTGATTTGAATCCGGATCTGGGCCGAAAGTGCACGGAAAGCACGGACCATGCATTCCTAAACCGCGAACGGCGAACTTTCGGAGACACGTATGCGAATAGCATCACGCAGAACCACCAACCATTGTGCAATTACCCGTCATTAAAACAACATGATATAATAGTGCAGCGAACGAATCCTTTGATCGGGATTTCTCATATTGCGCCCTGAGCACATGGCTTCCTGGGCCAAACGAGCGCTCGCAAGTCCGGTCGGCACAGGTATCGGATATGAGCATGTACCGGAAGATGAGGATTTGAGCGGGAGAGCGTGCGTACTCACCTTCGCCTCTTGAGTGAAAATGGCAAACTGACATCTCATAGGCAATCCTCCAGAGTCAAGGATGAGGATTATAGTTATGGAAAAGGCGTCGACGACGATGAATTTGATGATATCGATCACGTGAGCGATGGACCTTACGGCGATGAGCCCACCGAAGAGGAACGTAAAACGCTGCGAAAAATCTCAGATGACCTGCCTATGTCAGTTTGGTAAGTTATTCCGCTTGCAAATAATCATAAATGAACGGCTTTCCAGACATAAATAAATACTTACGACGCAACACAGGATCGTAGCGCTTGTTGAACTCGCAGAGCGAGCCGCATACTGGGGAATCGCCGGGCCATTTCAAAACTACATCCAGAACCCATACAAGAGCCCATCCGGCCTACCAGGGGCTCTTGGTTTAGGTCAAGCAACGGCGACGCGATATACCAACTTCTTCCAATTTTTCTGCTATCTGACGCCTGTTTTTGGTTTGTGCTCATCTTTTCTGCTTACGCGTTTACCATGAGAATATTGACATGTTGTAAAGGGGCCATTGTAGCAGACTCGTATCTCGGCAAGGTTAAGACCATTATTTCGTTTTCTTTTTTCTACATGCTTGGGCTTGTGATACTTTTTGCTACGTCGTTGCCGGTTTCGATTGAGAATGGGTATGCGTATTGGGGCTTGGTTACGAGTATGGTGTTGATTGGGCTGTAAGTAATGAGTTTTCGTGATTATGATATACTTGATGCTGTTACTAAAACCTTGTAGAGGCACCGGAGGCATTAAATCGAACGTCTCCCCGCTCATCGCAGAGCAGTACACCGGTACAAAACAAAGTATTCGTATCCTCCCATCAGGGGAACGCGTGATCATCGACCCAACAGTAACCATCGAGCGCATCTACACTTACTTCTACATGTGTATCAACATCGGCTCGTTATCCAACGTCTTGACATCCGTAATTGAGTCTCGAGTTGGCTTTTGGCTCGCATACCTAATACCCACCGTCGTCTTCGCCATCGGCTTTGCAGTCCTCGTTTCCGAGAGGAAAACGTATATTGACAGACCACCTCAAGGATCAGTTGTGCTTGACGCAATCAAGATTATCTGGATTGGAATGCGCAGTGGGTATAACCTGGATGCTGCGAAATCTGGCTATCAGAGAATGGAGCGGAGGTTTACGATAAGTTGGAGTGATCAGTTTGTGGAGGAGATGAAGATTGCTCTTGCTTGCTGCAAGGTTTTTCTGTTCTTTCCTATTTACTGGGTGTAAGTCCTCCTACTACACCACCCCCACCCCCCTTTCAACCTCCTCCCCCCTTTGAAGGTAATTCTCTTAAAGCTAACCCACCACCCAGCGCATTCTCCCAAATCCTAAACAACTTCGTCTCCCAAGCCGGCACAATGGGTGCGTACCCCCCACCCCAACACCCCAAACCCAACTAACCCCCCCTCCCCAGAACTCCACGGCATCCCAAACGACCTCCTAGGAAACATCGACGCCGTAACCATCATCGTGTTCATCCCCATCCTAAACGCCTCCCTATACCCCTTTCTGCAACGCTGCAACATTCCATTCCGACCGATTGCGCGGATCACAGTGGGCTTTGTATTGATTGCATTCGGCATGCTCTATGCAGCTTGGGTGCAAGACCTTATCTACACTAGTGTACGTTCACAAATCACGTCCCTCTGTGATTGTAATCTCTGATTGACTAATATCGCTCTTTCAGCCACCATGCTACGACACCCCCCTCCACTGCCCGGAATCCATAGACGGTTCGATACCAAATAAAGTCAACGTCCTCATGCAAGTACCAGCCTACTTCCTAATCGGCTTCTCCGAAATCTTCGCATCAGTAAGTCCCTCCTTCCCCATTCCCCTTCTCCCCTCTCCCCTTCTCCCCTCTCCCCTTCTCCCCTCTCCCCTTCTCCCCTCTCCCCTTCACCACATCCACCCTAACCATTGCCACAGACCGCAGGCATCGAATACGCATACACCCAAGCCCCCCCCTCCATGAAATCCTTCATCATGTCCCTCTTCCTCCTCACCTCAGCCGGCGGTTCCATCCTCGGTATCCTCGTTGCCCCCTGGGCTATCGACCCCTATCTCACATGGATGTACCTCGGTTTCTCGTTCTGTTGTTTTTTGACCGCGTGCACGTTTTGGAGGCTTTTTAGGGGGTATGATGCCCCGAGGGTGGTGGTGGATGTGGAGTTGGAGCTAGCACATTTGGATTAGATAAGGGATTGGATTTGGTGGGTTGGAGTGGGGGGGTTGGATTAGTTGGAGAGTTGGGAGTTGGAGAAAGGGGGAGAGTGTGTAAGGGGGGAGGGGGTAGAGGTGTTTGGGGTGGTTGTATGAGTATGGGATAGAGGCGGGATAGATGGGTTTGTAGACATAGTTAGATTTTAGATGGAGCGCTATTCAGTCTCGTTTTTTCCTAGGAGGGTGTCTTTTCCGCGATATTTACATTTGCGACATTTAGCAACCGCTTTTCTTAACAACGGTAAGCTCTTTCGAGTTATAACTAGGATCTGAAATTGTAATCATTCCTAATTCGGTTTCTTGCGAGTTATTCAACTATGGCTGGAGATAAAATATTCAAGTAGGGCATGCTCTGAAGCATATAACTCCCCCCTGCTTATATGGACCCTACAGCGAAAGCAAAGAGCGCTAATACCCTTGAAAGGAGAATTTATGGCTTCCCTTCTATGCGAAAGTGGGCGAAAGCAGCTTCCCGTCGACGAATGACTCGGTATTCTTTGTAGGTTATGTGTAAGAGCTAAATACCTTATATCGACGAGTTATCTTATGACATAATCGAGCCTAACTCTCTCAAACGTCCCTAGCGTTAGGCGGTTGCTAAACATCGCAATTGGTGCTTTGCAGCGTACCTAGGTAGAGATGCTCGCAGGGAGTTGGTTTTAGAAACGTGCGGGAACGCAGAATGTAGCTGTTGATCGAGTTACCTGGGTAGCTATGTAAGGTTTACTAAACAGGAAGGCTGTATGCTAGCGTGCACAGGCCACTTAAGGTGGAGCAACTGTGTAACACAGGGTCGGTCGTTCTTTCCTTTCCTTTCCTTTCCTTTCCCTCCCTCGCTTGTCTTCTTGTCACCTGCCTTCGCGTCGAGTCCCGCGGCCGAACTCGCGGCACTTCAACACTTCAACACCACACACAATCGCAACGCATCATCGACGTTCTCGGGATTGAGCAACGTTTTCGGGAGTGAACATCATGTCTCACGATCGGAGAGAGCTACGCGGGAGCGAGTTCGCGAATGGGTATCGTGCGCCGAGGAAGCGGGGGTATGTAGGAGGACTGGCGAAAGGAGGGGTCGATACCGATGAGGGGGATGGGAATGATTCGATGAGAGATAGCGGTGGAGAGGGTGGAGGGAAGCGTCCCCGAGTTGAGTTTCGTTTGGATGCGAGAGGTGCTGCCACTGGTAGAGAGAGGTGCGTTGAAGTTCCCGCGGAGACATAAACTTGACTGACGGTGAGAGTAGGAGTGGACATTCGACGGAGAGGATCGAGCCGCGTGGTGATGAGGGTGACGAGGGGCGTTCGCGAGTTGAGTTTCGTTTGGATGGTCGAGGTGCTACGACTGGTCGTCCTGGAGTTGACCGCGAGAGGGAAGAGAACCAGCGACATCAAACCGCGCGATTCTTCGTCAAGAGCGAGACTTCACCATACACGTTTCAACCATCGCCTCCAACCGGAAGTTCTCGATATGCTCTGCATCAGGGTGGACCAAACACGGCGCCTGGATACCACCAAACACTTGAATACCCGGAAAGACCTCCGTTGGCTTCTATGCCGCAGTATCTCAGTTCTTCATCGTATCAGAACACTGCTGCGTTAGCGACTCCTAACAATGGGGAAGTCTTTTCTATTGCCGTGCCTTCAGTAGACTTCGGCCAAAGTCAAGACGCGAGACGCGGTATACCATTGTACGCTCAGTCCTCACCCGGAGATTGTGCCAATGACATCCAAAGACAACATCAAGGTGCAACGGGAATTGGAAGCTCGCGTCAGGCATATCAGGAGCCATACCAGCCTATGTCTCCACCTCCACGTCTTCCAATTGGTCCCGAATATCATCGCCAAGTTGGAGAAAGAATTACAGCGCCAGCATACAGTGTTTCACCGCTTCCGGAGCACTACCATCCATCCCGGCTCCCTCCAATTACCACAGAGAACTATTCAGGTCAATACCAAGGGCAAGATGAGGACAGAAACTTGACACCAGCATACAATGGTTCGCCAATTTCAGAGCAAAGCTATCCATCCCAGTCGCATTACTATGCCTGTACAGGCTCCAACGCGAATGAACTTGGACCTCGACGTTACTCTAGTTCTGAGTCTCAAGAAATCCAAGCTCGCCGAGATCAACCTCTGCGTGAGATGTACCAACGTCGTCTAACCCCTCCTCCGCCGCACCCACCAATTTCTCGCCGTGAGCGTGAACGACGAAAGAAACAGTCGCAGGACTCTTACGCAGGCAGAACGGCCAAAAAACCTATTCGTCGCAAGAGGGGTAAAGGGGGCAAAGGACGCAGTGTCGAGGAAACCAAGCCCAAGCATAAGGAGCCTCAAGAAACAAAACGCGTAATGCCCATGGAAGAAATGATTTGCGCTTGGTGCGATGAACTCGGCCATGATGTCAAAAGATGTTGCAGAAAGGTAGACGAGTATGGCTACATCCGCGGCTGTCCCGGCTGTAACGAAAAGCATATGCTCGGCAGCGCAAATTGCTCATATCCCAATCTAACCGTCGAGGAATTCCTGTATTTGACAGCGGAATGTCGAAATAACAAGGCTCCTGTCTGGATTGCCATGGACTTGAGGTCGATGGATGGATTCTGGGAAGCTGATGGGAGGCCGTGGACACCTGAATTCTCCTTGCTCCAGGCTACGAGAGGATATTTTCCTGCTTCAAGACTTGTGGACGAGGTTGGGGAGCGAGATCCGGCGTGGGATAATCTGGAGGCTCTTACTCGGAAGTATCCTCATGGTACCATGATTCATCCCTTTGAGAAGCAGAAGAGAGACGCCCTTGCGAGTGAGAAACGACGGCTCTTGGAAGAATCTCACGAGGACGCTAACATGTAAAGTATCTCACTGTATCTGCGAACTGATCACATATGACGGGTATCGGTGGCTTGTATTAAGATGTTACGATATTACAAGGATGTTTATGTACTGTACAGAAGGATATTCAGAGGGCATTGGCGGCTTTGCTTTGGCGAAATGGGCAGAAATATCGTGCTTGCATTGCTTGGTCATTGTAGAAAGAATTTTATGAATTGTGCAGTAGATTCACCAAGTCAGAAGAAATACTTGAACTACTTGCTCGTCATTATGAGTCCTTTTGCGTACGTTGCTGGGTAGGAGTGGCTTTCATTGGGTAAGTGACTGGCCTTCAGGTTCCTGCATGAGAACCTGCGATTTGGTTGTATTCACCGAGGCGAGCGAGCCCGCATGGAATTTCTGAAAGGTTAACTAAGAGCGGAAACTTGCCTCTTTTGCTCTTCTCTACATCCGACCACCCAACATAACGAAACTTGAACCACACCAATTCCGAGAGTAACCTCGTCAGGAATGGCGAACCCAATTCAATCGTCTTCTACAATGGGGACACATCAATCGAGTAATATCGCAGTAGGAGGAAACTCTGGGGATATAGATACCGAACAACAGCAAGGAACTTCACCTTTGACGCCGCTTGGCACCTGGACTGTAAGTTTACATGCTCTCTCACACTTGGAATAGAGGGGGTTAATGATCTGGATAGACTCTTGGACGGGCTAGATGTGATTACTGGGAAACTCACGATTTCGACTTCTCTGCTCCCTCCACACAAAAAGCCAAGACCGAAGTTGAAGAGATCGCAGCGGAGAAGGTGAAAGAAGGCCAGGATTGGATGGTGAGTACTACACCTCATTCTCGCTGCAATTACCCTCATTTCTCCATTCCCCCCAAAACATGGGAATGAGATGTGAAATGTGGAAGGCTGACCCTATGAACAGACACTCGGACAAGCACGGCGTGAATTTTGGGGAGCTCGTGATTTTGAGTTCTCAGAGAAGGAGGGAGAAGGAGATGTGATGTGTGGGGAGGAAGGAGGAGTGATGGAGGTGCGGGTTTTGACGACGAAACTTGAAGGTACTACCAAGAATGGGATGGAGAAGATCAAGAATACCGCCAAAAATTCACCATCGACAGGATGCAGAGGAGACGAGGTCAGCGTGAAAGTTACATCCACCGTCAAACGCTCCATAGAAGAGGGTGAGCGCTCGACGGTGAAGCGGGTGAAGAATCGGGGTTAAGACGTGCACCAGAGGATGATTTCTTTGCTGGGGGGTGGGGGATCTTAGAACTCATTAACCTAGGAATAGGCAAAGCAGGTTCCTTGCTAGATGAGAATGTTTGCATGGATATCTAACTCTGAGTCTATCTACCTTCTCTAGCAAAAAAAGACTTCACATAAATGAATGTCGCGGAATTGATGTCTCTTTTTCTTTCAGGTGGTCTATGGCAGGGTGGGAAAGAGAGAAACGCATTTTTCGTGAGAAGGGGTAGTACAGAATAGATGGCGTTATTAAAGAGGTTTACGGTTTGGAGGCATTATACCTGTGCAGGATCTGCATGTTTAATACTCAAGGCTCCCGGTGGCTACGTACTTGTAAACGAAAATTTTCCGAACATCAGCCCCCAGTACCGACTTCAGAACCCGAAGTCACACATGCGAATGAAACTTACCTCACTCTGTACTTCAAGGTTTCCAAGATATATTTGCAACATGGTCTTTTGAACTGTGAAGCTTACGTTCCTGGGCTGGCAATCTCCACTCGCTCTCTTGCGTTTCTATAAACAATTTCAGTTCGATATGTTCCACCGTAGAAAATCGGTTTCTGACTTGGGTGAATTGGAGGACTGACGTTTTGGCTCTGCTGGATAAAATTCGGCTGGCTGTTAAAGGGGGGTGGTCACGTGAGTTTGGGACATATACGGTCGTGCTTTCCGTATGTAGTTGGCTCTTCGGGTGGTTGGAATTCTAGGGAGAGAGTTATTCTGATATCTTCATCCGAGCTCTTGAGAACTTCCAAAGCAAAGTCGATGATGACAGTTCCTTCTATACTAGAGAGCATTTCGCTGATAGAGAATGAAGCTAGCATCAAAACTCTTTTGTCGCTGGATTTTGTCGCTTTCGGGGGAAGTCCCCTAAAGGAGTCTGTGGGCAAGCTTCTGGAGTCCTCTGGTGTCAAACTCTTGAATCATTTTGGTGCAACTGAAATCGCCCTAGTTCTGCGGTGGAGTGCCGGTTTCCATTCTCTCTGGCTGTCCGCTTCGGTCAAGCCATTCACTTCTTAAATTCAACCCAAATAGGAACTCGAAAGCTCTGTTGCACGTCGCAACCGAATTTTGCGCAAAATAAGCACAAGTTTTGATGGCTCCACAAAAATTTGAACAAGATTCGAGTGCGATGTGCAACAAAAAGCCAGGCTTGCTGGTGAATGAAGTAGGATGGGGTGGATGAATGTGTGGTACTGTAGGTATATTCTGGTATGGTACTATGGTATTACTGGGGTATGAGATACCTTTTGCCGAACTCTGCCTTATCGTATTCCCTGCAAAGACGAGAATACGACATGCAAAGGCCTTGATCCGGATGCACTTAAATCTTGTATTTGTGATGGGGTTGAATTTCAACCATATGGTATGCGAGCGATCTGTCTTCGCCGCATTTTGACATTTCTGCATATCGGCATTCCCGTCTATTCCTGTGATGAACTTTGAAAACTTGCATCAACTTATTGAATGAAGTAGTACCGAGGAAGCCAATTGAACTGGCGCTCTGAGCTAGGATTAGCTGCAGATGAATTTTGCACTTTCACGTTGAAGTGTTCGTTTCAGATTTGGTTCATTTACTTCACCGCCATCAAGACTACCATGGCAACTTTTTTTACTGGCCGATTTAGGGGTTAGCCTTCTTCTCTAAAATGGACTCCAACGGTTCTATAGGCCGGATGGCCTTGTAAACTTAGTTTTATAGGGGTTGTTTAGCAGTCAATGCGATCCCTAGATTGGCCAGTAAGGAAAGTTACTACGGTATTCGGAGAGATGAGCTTTCTGCATACTGTAACTCTACTACTAAGAATCTCCAGCTAATGCGCCACCCTACATCGGGAAATTTACGTCCATCCGGCTTCATCTGTATATTAGAATAATTCTACCAGCTTGGTGGGCTGGGTAGATATACGGTGAGTTTTAGGGTCAGCATGAAATTGAGCTAGTGGTCGGAAAGCCTTAGCCGCGGAGTATTTCAGATCACTGATGCGAACGCGATGGTCCGTCCCGATGGCGGCGAAGTGATACGGCGAAGCGACGCGGCAAAGCGAGCGAGTTTTCGGCGAGGATAATACTAAACGATTGCTTCCATGCATACGGCGTGACGCAATGCAGTCAGCTTGATGAGGTATAGCACTGAGTGGCGGCCGCACTCTATTATCACTTTCGCCTGTGAAGCGGTAAACGACTGCATCCATTTCTTTATGCAAAACCCCCTTGCTTATCAAGTAGCGCTTTGCTATAATTACGCTTGAATGTTAATTTTGACGTTGAAGAACTTGTTGTCAAGAATTGGTTCGTCTATCCACTTGCGTGTAAGTGTACTACGGCCGTAAGGTTAATGGTTAGAGGCTCAACTTCGAATAAGCAATGCGTTCTCATTGTTGACCTAATCGTTAAATATTCATTGATGACTACTCTGAGCAGCCTTAGGGCCGTAGTACACTTACACGCAAGGGGATACCGCTATCTAATCTAAGGGACGTTGGCTCTGCAGGAATGCTTCCTCATGCCGAGAATTTCTCGTACGAAACTCTTCCTTAACCAAGTAAATCATAAGCTCAATGGCACAGAAATTGTATCATTGCGCCGCAATTGCTCGTTTAAATCTGCTCCTACCAAAGCATTGAAAGATTTTGATCGGCGGCATGTACCGTAGAGACTCACTGAACTGGCGGAATTAGATGCGGACCTCCAGGGGGGGTTCTGGGGGTAGGATTGGCCAGATAGCTTCACTTCGCCGCCGCGAGCCTCGCGAGGACCATCTCTGAGTCTCAATATCTCCTTTTCATCCACAATCCAGGGCCTCCAGCCAATTGATCACCCTGTTGGAGGTCCGCATCTAATTCCGCCAGTTCAGTGAGTTTCTACGATAGTCAATTGTTCTTATGAACTCTTTGAATGAGCGAAGTCGTTTGAGATAAGCACTTTAATCAATGATAACTTCATCCTGGAAAGGCATTTGATAGGATAGGCGAACGAGGACGTGGTCTGTGCATTTTCGCTTCTGGCTTATAGACCAGTATACGACAAGCGAGAATGCACGTCGCTTGCTGGTACGGTACCGAAAGGATGAAGGACGAAGGATTTCCATATGGCGTCCCTGCTGCATTCAATTTATAGAGTAGCAGCAAAGTGGAGGTACCGTACGATTCCAAATAACTGGCCTTTTTGGCATGCAAGAGTAAAGTTTAGTACTCAGGGGTAATCGGCGAATCCGATAATTGACAACTGTCAGGCGATGGGCCCGATAACACAGCACGATACCTGTTCGACTCTCCCAGCCACGTGCGAGAGTTAAGGCGTATGCTGAGAGGGCCAGTTCTTTGGGCTTATACAGTAGCGGGTGTGATGCTGGGTTTTCTATACGGCTATTCTCTCATTTTTGAACCAGAGAAGCACCACCGTATAGCTCCAGTCGCTAAATTCTTGCTCTCTTATTGGCCCCTAACCCCCACGATCCAGTTTCGGAGATTTATTTTGCACCCCTTAGGTACATTGGCGAATGTGGTGATTTATTAGGTAACCAGCGAGTTCACGCAACGGTACTCGTGCTGTGAGAAAGTCTGAATCGTTGATAGTATGAAAGCACAGCTTAATATTAACAAAATAAACAATCATTTACCCATGCTCTGGTCTTCAAGGATGCAAATATACAGTACACACTACGGTAGCTAGAAATGGGATACGGGGGTACATGTGTTTTATTTTCGTAGGGCACTTACCGTCGGTACACCCTGCAGGTCGGGGTAGTACCCAGTACCAGTTCCAAGTGGTAGGAGCTTGCGACCAACTCAGGCTTGGGTTGCGCCCGATAAGCTGGTAAGGTTGCAACCTGTTTAACGGTCGGTGCATGGGCCACTTCCTCCCACCTCCAACGCCCATACCGACGCACCGGATAGCCATGAGATTGGTAAAGTTGAGCCACACTCTAAAGTGCCGTAGCATCTCACTGAACAAGCGGAATGAGTTCCGGTTACCCAAAAAGTACGTCGACGCCTTGATTGAAGATTCGACATCGAAGAGGCCTTAAGGTGGCGGCGAGATGTTTGAGCCAAATAATTATCTGACCAATCCTACCCCCCTTAATAAGCGGAGCTCATCCCGCCAATTCGGTGAGATGCTACGGTACTTAAAAAGCCCCGCATCTCATTAACCCACTTTTGCGTTTCAAGTGAATCAAATGAACGGTATTGTGCCTTTTTTCACGGTATTTAGATTACATTCATACTCGGTGTCATTTTAGGAGTTTGCTCTCAGCTTCCTACTAATCGCACAATTGGAAGACAACTCGGATCTTAATAACTTATAAGCGATGGCTTTCCCAAACATCAGCTCTTGCAAAGCTCCGGTGTCGGACCAGGTGAAACTTGAGTATCTACGTAGCACGAAGATGACATATCATGCTCATCATGCTCAGAGAGCATGATATCTACTTCTGGAAGGAGTTCAGTCCGTGTATACGGTAAATATGGTTTCTGCAACGTTTAGTAAGAAGTTGGCAATTTTTCCCACTCAGATCAATAATACCCTATACCGTATAACTAGTTGAATTACTCGGGGTTCTCAAGTTGGCAATATGAATTCCCCCATTTGACGTTCAAACGACCCCTTTGGATGGCAACTTATTGACGGTGGCGGTCAGTGTGCTCCAAACTTGATCACTGCGTCGCTCCTACTTTCATCAGAGATTAACAGCAAATTCGGCACATTTTGATGCAGTAAACCTTTGGAGTAAGCATAGTCTATAAGTTGAGTAGTTACAAAAAGCCGTCCCCGTAAGATACTGTACAACGTCCGTACCAAGATCCGTGAATGTTTTTTGGTCCTGTGGACTGTTTTTTATATCTCATAAATAGCTTATGCTTATCTCAATATTTCAAATAGCAATCCTATGCAACCGTTCACCATGCATAAGTCCAATCGAACACAGCAATCACTCTCCCCAGCCTCAAATCAGTGTTTGGTACATAGACTAGAATGACATTCGGCATTCAACTTTTCGAGGTTTCAAACATGCACCGAACCCGTTGAGCAAACCCATAATTACATCAACAGTGGGTCGTGCTACGGGTAAAGTTTTATGTAGTCTTTGTACGAAGTATCCAGGTTGTCCTGTCAACTTACCCTCTTCGTTGTACAACGTACGTAAAACGTGGTCTTTGCTGCATACTTAGTAATAAGGAAGGATTCCGAATAAATTTTCCGTGCATCTTACTGGATTAACCATACGCCGCCTCACTGCCTCCCTCTAAGATCATACGAGCCTGGAAATGGTACAAGTGGACCTTGACTTACATGGACAAGGAAAGAAATATAAAACATATAACTTAGGGTAACTTCGTACAGGTGGCGGACGTCCGCATCGGATTGGACGATCCACCCCTAAGCGATCATATAGCAGGGGGTTTTTTGCTGTAAAACTGGGGTAAAACCACTCTTAATGGCGTAAATCCGCTATGTTTCGTCTAATCCGATGCGGCCGCACCCTGTAATCCAGTACGTATATGGACGCCTATGATAGGCGGCCTATCCATGTGTTTTGCGAGCCGCGTCGGCAATCAACAGCCAATCAATCAAAAATTGCGTGTAACACAAGCAGTACGGCATTGTACTATACCACGCAGAAATAAGCCATTCATTGAATATCTACTTATAAAGCCTCTGGTGGTTGGTTTGTCTGTGGTAGCAGGTTGTTACTGCTATCAGACCTACTTTGTTACAGCCCCCACGCTCAAATCATGTATTTTCATGATATCGTATCCACTGGGTAGATAGGCGCTAATACCGTAGGTCTATTGGCACTGTTAAAGCAGGGGTTCTAATAGGATCCTTCTGCCCAAGAAATGGATAAAATTCTTCAATACAAAGAAAAGTACAAAGCTCTTCTCTGATCCATCTCGCCTAATGAATACCCTTGCTACCCCTCTGCGCCGCAAGGGCATCGGCGCCAATCTATTAAGTGGATACTCCGCCTCATAAGCTACTATCGTACGCAGTAAGTGCCTATCGGGCGGAGAAACTACCGGTCGATTTGAGGCACGTATCCTTAAATCGATAACTTACCTTGAATCTCACTAACCGACGATGCATGGGCCACCACTCCCACCTCCAAAGCCCATCCCCTGAGACACGAAGGTTGAAGAATAGCCATGAGATTGAATTCCGACTCGATTTTCTCTCAGTCAGTACCAGGCACTCAGATCGTGGGCCGAAAGGGCTTCCGATACGAGGTAAAGTTGGTGCATGGGAGTCTTGCACGACTCGTCTACATGCGCCAGGGCGCGTCAGCAGCCCGATCTAGAATATGTGGAATCCTCCTTGATTGTGATGGCTTTGTCTGACCTAGCTGAAGGATTCTCACCCTGAGGCTTACTGGTACATCAGTGGAGAAGTACTGACAAGGTCTGTACCAGATACATATCTGCTGAGTTTATAACAAACCACCCGTGTTAGTCGTGGAAAGTAACAATGACTTTAACAATGACTTCGACTCTGAAACCACGAAGACTTTGGACAGCAGAGGAGGACCAAATATTGCGTCGCGAAGCTATGAAACAGTGTAATTACCTCCAACTCCGCTTTCGCCTTTATCTTTCGTTCTCACAATAATCAGTAGCAAACGGCACTCTCAATGACTGGAGAACAATTGCGTCAAAATTATCTTCACGAACCAACAAAGACTGTCGCAAACGATGGAGCAAAGTATGCCATAACGTTAATCACGGAGCTTGGGATACTGCCGAGGATAAGAGACTTCTTGCTGGAATACAGAAGTTCAAATTTTGGTAAGTTTATTTTCTCCTATATGTGCCCAATCACTTGACAACTCAACAAACACATTGGTTTTGTGGTGCCAAAGCCCTCCATGAAAATATAATATTCACTTAGGAGCAGCTCTGGGCGTAAATAGATTACGTCGTCTGGCTGAAAGTATTAAAACCCCACATCCCTCCTCCTTTTTACTATTTACAAATTTGATCACAATGGGTTCGTTGATGCCCAAACTAATGTAGCACTACATCGTACTTGTAACAATGTTTTGTTTCTCAACTCTGACGTATATTCCGTAGTTGGACTCAGGTGGCAACCGTGGTTCGGACTCGGCATGCAGATCGTAAGGACCCCTAGTCCATTGTGCATCTGTTCCCAGGCCCCGCTAATTGCCAACATCAAAGAATGTGCCAAGCGCTGGAAGCATTCCCTAGATCCGAACCTCGACCATAGTAAATTGCAACCCGAGGATGATGAACGGCTCATGCAGGGTGTAGCAACCCACGGCCGAAATTGGAAGCTCATCGCTGAAAATGAACTGCCGGGCAGATCAATGACGGATCTAAAGAATCGGTAACATCCCCCGTTCTAATTGTCTCTTATTTACCCTTAGCCATTCCTTGATACTACCGAGATGTCACACCTCCCATCTCGACATTTCAATACTAATTATATTCAGTTATGGCATACTCGAGCGGAAAGGACTCATACACAAGCGAAACCAATCTTTAAACTCACCTACTTCACCGCCTGGCCCGTCGGATACGTCAGGAGAAATGAAAATGGATGTGGAGCGCGACATTCAGAATGAAACAAATAAAGCTTTTGGTAAAACGACGTGGGACGCCTCAGCAAATGATCAAGAAAACGAGTTCATATCAGACGAAGACTCTCCAGAAAATATGTCGCTGTACATGTATCAAGAGACGGTTTGGGACGGTCACCCATATGATTTCAGCGCACAAGATATTGGGATGGAACTCAACTTTGGTGCCTTGGGAACGGGTAATTCTCAATCCTCACCTCATCCAGATCAAAGACTGAATTGCAACAAAGAGTCCACTGAATCTTACGACCCTCGGACAGAGCTAGGGCGAGGTTTTAGATTAACTGATGATCAGATTTCATCACTTGCTGCGCAAATTCCCAGAAACGAAATAGATTTTCGGATGAATAATCAGGCTGGCCAATTTCATCCTTCAGCTTCACAATATTCTCCGCATAACCACCTTCATTCTCCGAATGATCAATTAACCACGCCGTTGCAGAATTGGAATCAAGACGGTGGCGATAACAACATGTTCTCTTTATACGATCTAGATATGTATTTTGGCAACGAACCCATCTTGGACGATGGCAACACCAACAACTTTGCTTATGACGACTCTCCAGGCTTGATTTCATCTGTCGATTCGTCGGATATTCTTTGGAGCAGTGAGCTCAACCCCGAGATAGCTGATGGGCTAGACTTTGTATTTCAAATGGATGCGCATGCAGGGCTTCGTGGGGAAACTACCACAACGACGCAATCAAACGAATCCTTCAGTGACTGGAATACTTGGCTGGGTGAAATATCTGAGTCCAATTCATCGGAATCGACTGGTACCCCATCTGTGCGAGATAACGAAGCAGAGGAACCGAAAAGAAGAATGACTTTCGTCATCGATGATGCACGGCACGACACACTTGCCAGTATTCTTGGCGTGATATATCAGCATCAGGTAAAAGTCACCATGGAGGTTTCTGAGTGAGTCACACTCCATCTCCTACCGAAGTCACCCTCTGTAAACAATCTTTTTGCGCAATTTTCTCGAGAAAGATGTGTGCAATAGTACATTCTCAAATCACTACAGTATAAACTAACGTAACATAGGTACTGAAGATGCGAAGAGCACAAATGGTAGGATTTAGATGATTCGCAACATTAGATTATTTCCAGTGTTTTTTAGCGTGATGAATTAGACAAAAAAGGCCTAGACGGGAGAAGCTCTTGAAGAATGGAGTTTTGGAAGCAGGCAGTATGCCCTAGAAGCACAATAGACAAAATAAAAAAGACGAAATAAAGCAATTATCCCCCAAGATGCGCTCGGTATTCACCGTGGGGGCTGAGCCAATCTACCTACTTCTCTTCTCTCTTCTATAGCCTTCTCTTCCTCTTCAAGCCAATACAAGCATTTGATCCTCAACACAAGTGATGATTGAGAACAAAATTATGTCAGCCGTGTTCGCGGGTCGGCGCACAGCGCGAAATTGCTCCCCTGGTTTAACGTTGTCTACGGGAGTGAGTTCCCCACGAAGCCCAACAAAAAAACATTTTGTGAGAGAGTGAACAATCTAGCCGGAGTTCCGGCCCCGACGGAACTCGCAAGCTCGAACCTGTGAGCGACCTCCGGTAAGATTGAAGAGAGAAACTTCGAAGCCTGTTAGTGAAATGTAATGGCGGTAGCCCACAGGGTTTCTATCACCTTGACGTAATTAGTGCATTGCGGCCGCAAGCTAGTTGAAGTGGTGGGGGCACTGACCAGCTATTTTCATGCATTGCAGCGGCAAGGTCGTTTTAATATTTGCCTAATTCTTTCGAAAATTTGTAGCATTTACCAAGACCAGAGGATGGCGATCGAGCCTCCAGCCTAAAAATCTTGCGGCCGTAATCCAGTTGCGCTGGAGTGCGGCTCGCGGTTAGCGAACCGACCACATAAATACCCCTGAGTCACGTGAGTGCCCCCCTTTGTGGCGCGTCTGGCACGACTTCAGAATCTATTAGTTCCACACGCCCCTTCACTTCATTCACAGAGAGTGCGAATTGATAAACGGATGGGGATGCATTGAATTTCACCAGTGAAAAAGTAAATCGCGGAAGTTGAATTGGTGTTCACCAACTCAAGGGCAGTCTAGGTTTTTGCCTCTCATGGTTTTCCCTATTCCCTTTGGCGATCGGCGAATGCGGAACTGAACTCTCTTCAGCTCTCTTTACAAGCCCTTAGAGGGCTCACTTCTTAAGAGCCGGTATAGCACCAGCTAGCCACTCTCTGTTCATTTGTCATTAGACCTAGCGCCCAGGGTTAAAACTAGCTCCCCTGGCGGCATTTGCCTATATTAGGACTCTAGGAACCCGTTTCGACGGCTCACTCCGCTTGCCGTTAAATAGATATGAAATTTGCCTTTTTCCAAGTCAAACTCTGCTCCCCATACCTTTTGCTATTGAACTCTCCCCTGTATCATCACTTTTAAGCGTGTTTTATTCGCGAATCAATAGTTCTCCCCTTTCCAACCGCTGCATCCCGATTCCGAAAAATTAGCATGCGCAGAGACAATGGGGTAAGTGGTGTCATCTATCTTTATGAACCTCGTATATACGCGAAACAAATCAGATTCGGCACCAGTTTGTAGATCTCCAGGTAGGATATATGATTTCCGAGACAGGCACGGTGGCCAGCCGGCCCCAAACTAGTTCCAGTTACTCTCCGCACGTTGTGGGTGTAATGTGACGAGGTAAGTGGTTGACTCACAGTAATCAAACCCTTTTCCATTTTGCGTCTCTGAATTGCATCACGAAGCCATCTCTCAGGTCTCCAACTTGCAGCATCCCGGCCGAAAGTAGCTTCATCGTGGTGAGCAGCCCAAGCACCCATCCCGACTACTGTGTCGGTATGTACAAGTTTCCCGCAAATGGTAATACCCCCTTCAGGGACAAGCCTTTCGAATGGCAATGTAAACGCTGGATATACGCCCTGCTTCCTTCATGCAAACATCAAGATATGGCAAATCCATGCTCTCCTTCCAGAAGCCAGTTTCATGCGAATGTGAATGAAGCTTGGTTGTGGTCTCGTCTTAAAGACTTTTCAAGGTCTTGGTGTGCTTCAAAAGACTGTAGAAAATAACGCGGAATAGAATCGCAGTCGTATTACTACCAGCCGCAACATTCGAATCTACTGTATCCACGCAAGCAGAGCCCTAGCGTCAGGATTAGTGTATTTCCACAGCCCAACTATTACACCTGAAGTCACCCAGCAGGAGTCAAATTATTCTTCCTCGGAATTTCCAGGATTTGAGAAAGTAAATCTCTCTGATGCAAGTCTATATCAAAACTGAAACCCTTCTGCTTTGCTTTCGCCTCCTGCCTTTCTTTCGCTCGAGCAGCACTGAATGTAACAGTCCAGTTGGCCTGGAACTTTCTCAAGCCTTGTAAAAAATGGATTTTTGGTCCATGCGAAATCCATCAATGGCATCTGGGATACCTAGAAATTTCTCAGAAATCGCCATGTGTCAGGTGAGTAATCATATTGTGTGCTTACAGGCGCTGCTTTTTGTAATAATTTTCGATAAGGTCAAGCTGCGCCTAGACGGTTGATTATTGGATGCAATTAGGATTCAACTAGCATGTGGTGGGGGAGCCTGGTGAATATGAATAGATAGGTCGGGACTTCAAAAAAAGAAGAAGAAAAAGATAGAGGAGAAAAATCAAAAACCAAAAAAAATTGCAAAAAAGAAAAGACCAGGTAGGTAGCGCGGTCACCCAGTGTTAAAGTACTTTTATGAACCTACCAGGTCAAGCTGCGCCTAGACGCTTGCTGATTGGATGCAAATAGTTTGCTTCTTAGCATTCAAGTAGCATGTAGCGAGGGTGGTGAATGTGAATAGGTCTGTCGGAAATTGAAGCGAGAACTCCGAGACGGGAGTTTGAAGGTTAGGGAAGCCGCATACGTCTTCGCCGGTTTCCTAAAATCCCATCATCGGCGACTGAAGGTCAGTTCGGACATTACATCGAACGCAAAGCGTTGTAGCCGAATACCCAGGTTGAGTACCGATTTCGTTTCGACGAACCGAGTATTCAACTGTTCAATGAGTACGGAAATGGTGGGATCGATATCGACATATGATTCGATGGAGAGCACATTGCTCATGCCATGCACCATCATGGTGGTAGGACCGGGATTTGGCTTTGTGGATCGGACGGAGTGGTTAGGAAGTAGGTGTCACCCGAATACTCGGTTCAAGAAATAGACCATCTGGCAATTGTACATTGTACGTGAGTTTGGAGATTGATAAAATGCAACATGATCATGACATCAGAGTGTTAACATACCTAGGTAAGTATCATACGTAGGGAAATGGCGTGGCTTCGAGAGATTTCACAAAAGAGACCCAGCAGTAGATCAAATTCTCAACGTGAAATATTTTCCCCAGGCGAAACGAGTACTACGCCTAAAGAAAAGCCATGCAAATTAAATTCTTCGTATATATCTGCCACCAGCACCAAATGAAACATCAAAAACCCTCCATATAAAATTACCGAAAGCCAAAGTATCAGGTCACAAAAAAGGCTTGGTTTCATTCTCACACCAGTCCCAAAATTTCTGGGCAGCACCAGTACCACCTTCCACCTTGGTTTTGATAGCTTTCTGAAGATGATCTGGGATAACACCGAAGCGACCCCATGGAACAATTAACCCACCAGAATGCTTTGCTGTAACATCTGGAGAGAGAGCTGCAAAGAGCTCGGAATAGGCGCCGTATTGAGGTCCTTTGAAAACAGCACCCATGATGATTCTTTGAACTGCGGGGGAGTTTCGTTGAAGTTCGGTCTTCATCAATCCGGGATGAACGGTCTAATGAGCCATTAGAAACACATTCCAACTAGGGCAGGAAGTATATCTTACCACGCTAATCACGCCGTCGCTTGCCAACCGGCTTGAAGCCATGGAGGACAGGAACAAATTCCCAAACTTACTCTGCATGTAATTTCCCATTGGATTCTTCAGTACCGAAGGAGCATCAGTCTTCTCATCGAAAACGATACCGTCTTGGGGAATAGTAATATTGACGAAAAGGGAACCGAGCCAGACAATCCTGACTGTGTCCGCCTTAGACGATGCCGCGGTCTGTTTGAGAATTCCCTCGAGAAAGTGGTTGAAAAGGAATGGGCCGAGACAATTGGTGCCCATTTCGAGATCGTGCCCCTAAATTTCCACCATCAGCTTTTGCACCCATTCGAAGCACCAGAATACGTACCAACATGGTCTTGCTATTAGCTGGAGGAGTCATCACACCGGCGTTATGCACAATAACATCGAGTCTCTGTTCCTCTCCCAGAAATTCCTCCGCAGATGATTTGATGCTTGCAAGATCCGAGAGGTCGAGCTTTAAAGCCACTAACTGTCCTTTTGACCTGGAAAACTTCGTCTGGATGGATTGAATGGCCGTCTCGATTTTCTTGGGAGAGCGAGCTGCGATGTAGACTTTGCCATGGTGGCTGTAGAGGTATTTAGCAAGCTCCAAGCCAACTCCAGAATTTGCGCCTGTCACGATGAAGACCTGGAAGTTGTAATTTAGCTTGAATCTCAGCTTCACATCAGCAGAAATGGCATACCTTGCCGGAGAGATCGCCCAAGTTGGTCTCAGTGAACACTGGTTTGGGAGGAAACAGTTGGCTGAATGTGCCCACCATTTTTGCAGTGTTCTTGGGCGTAATGTGTTTGTTGCGACGAAGAAGAGAATAAGATGGCAATTACGATGGTCGTATGTGGGTTGATCTCGATGCGATATTAGAAGTTGCAAATCGTGAACAGAGTAGCAAGTTAGAAGTTAAAAGAGAGCTTGTGCATTCAAAGAGATATGCGAGTTGAGGTGAGTGACGCGTTGAAGTTTAAATAGAGCTCTCAACGAACCGGCAAAGTTCGATTCGCGACCCTAAAATGGGCAATTCGATTCGTATGGATAAGGGTTCGATTCGAATTCGTATAGTTTGTACGAATAGAACTATTCGTCAGTTCGTTGAAAGCTCAATCAGGTAACCGCATCAGCTAGTAATGATCAAGCCGGGATGCACTAAATCCGCAGAGGTGAAAGAGGTACTATGTCCGTGGACATTAACGAGCCCCACCGGATTCTATTCAGTTTAGCCCTTGCTGAAAACCCGTGGGAGGCTTACTGCGGAAACTTTTTTGATCGTGGCTTGACATGGGTTAGGGCTGAGAAGAAAACCCATGTTGCCAAGAGCGGCACGTCTGACCCCCCTTTGTTCCTTAAGCGAGACTCCGGGCATAAGACGCACCATTGATTGGCCGCAAGCTTAGTCATCCACAAACCAGAGCCTCAACGGACTGAACGGATTGTCCTTATGTCCGCCACCAATTGAAAACAGTACGGGACCACCACAAATGATCCGCCAACATCTCATGAGATTTCGATCACCGCGAATATACCTGCGCTATGACTGTAACGATGCGGGTTTCCTGGCTCAGGAAGTCGGGTCAACGTCGGGTTCGGTAGGCTATAATGGTCAAGAAGTAAAACAAGAGTCGGGTTCGTTCG
>QYAP01000618.1:0-24048 GCA_003988905.1 Hymenotorrendiella dingleyae
TACTAAGCTCGGGAAGCTTCGGTAGGTACGGCAAATAGCTCGGCAGAGCTTCCTACAGGGTAAGTTCGGGAGGATAAGCGAATTTAACTCAACAATTTTGTATATATTTCTTATCCACTCATGGTGGCTCATTTGAGATAATCAAGTGAGAAGGCTTGGAAGAGAACACGCATAGTCTGACAGGTTATCAGAGAAGAAGAAATATTTTTGAAACTGGGTGAATATTTTCGTGGAATTATCTTTTGCCGTGAATAATCTTCATGCAAATTGCATAATCCAAAGTCATTTTATGCATATCACATGATAGTAAATTCAGAGTTTTATCATGTGCTAACGATTGTATTTCTTCCCAAACTATGCAAATTATATGATATCACTTCTCCTCTTTCCAATATTTCTGCCTCTGATCAGTCTGGTACTTGTCTACATGTGCCATCTTTCCTGCCCGCTCTACTCTTCGCCTTCTAACCGCGTCAGAAACCCTATCTTCGTCTACCTCCTTCACGGCTTCAGCTTTGACTTTGGCTACCAATGTATTTCGATCTCGATCTGCTCTCGATACCCGTTTTCGTGGGGTTGGGGTAACGTTTTCTGGCATCGCTCTTGTATGGTCGGATCCGCCAACTGGTATGTCTTTGCTTATGGTGTCCGTGCCAAATGTAGCCCTTCTTTGCGCTATACTTGCTGTAGTATTTGCCCCAGTGTTTGGTGCAGCAGCTATTGAAGCTGAAGCTCTCCTTTCCGCCCGTCTGGCATCTCCGCGATATTCCCTCTCCTCTCCTTCACCCCAAGAATATTCCTCCGTCTGCTTCTCCAACAAGAATCTCGTCCGTTCTCTGACATCCTTGTACTGTGCGCTCTGTATGGAGTTCATTGGTGCTGATTGTTCTTCGTCTCTAGAGCTTCCAGTATCTCGCTGATTCGATGTTCTTCGGACTCTCTGTCTCTGTTTCTGGTGTTTTTCGCTGGTGTTTGGCATCACTGGTGAGCCTAGGGTTGCGCAAGAGGAATGAGATATGGAGGTAGGAGTATGGGTTGAAGCACGAATGCGCTTTGATTGTGCCTGGCTCTCGTGAACTTCGTCGAGGTATGTGCGGAGAGGTTCGTTGGGAATAGCCTCGCTTTCGAAGTCTCTTCGTCGCTTTTGTTCGATCAGGGAACCAAAGTTCACGGAGGAGTCTCTGCTGCCCAGAAGTGAGGACGAAGAGCTGTCCATATTCGAAGCTCTCTCATCAATAGGCTCAGGACGGAGCTCAGCTTCGACGACTTGAGGTTTCGCGCCGTTAATTGTTCTCGATCTTCTGCGACGCCCAACATCCCCATCGACAACTGCCTGAGTTGAAGTGTGCGCAGGTTGCGATAGTCGACCTGGACTTCGACTTCCGCTCATTGAATAGCTTCGGGGGTGACGCTTTCTCGGCGCATATGGTGTTGGAATCGCTTCATCTTCGAAAGTATCGTTCTTGCGGCTCTGGTGTTGACCCATCTTCTCGTTGATGCGCGTTGACAGTTTGTTGAAAAGAGTAGGCTTGTTTTCTTTGGTGCCAGCTTTGTCGACAGTTTTTGATATGCGCCGAGACAATTCAGACTGGGATAGAGGAGCCTGATAAGCAGGTTCGGACAATTTGCCAGTCGCTGAATGAGCTTGGGCACCTGGGCTTGCTTGTTGAGAAGAGCGGCTTGACCGATTCAAAAAACTACTAAAGGTTGGGAGTTTTATTTTAGACCATAGCTTCACGTCTGGAGTTGGTCTTTGTTTGACTTCGCCGTCGACAAATGAGACCATGGACACATTGTCTGAGTCTTTGTTATTTGTCTCAGATTGATCAATTTCGTTGGCTTGGTTGCAGTTCGCAAGCCAATCTTGAACAATTCTGATAGACTGATTCTTGATCGCAAGTGGCGGAGTAGTATCACTTCCTGACAACTCAACTGTTGTCTCTTTGTCAGCATAGTTTTTCCTCTTTTTCTTAGACCTCCTGGAGATTATCTTCTAGACAGGCTTACCTTGTTCTTTGGTTTCTGATGTCGCAGTATGTCTTCTCCGTCTCCTTCTCCTTCTCGGTGTCTGCTCAGTTCCTGAAGTAACTTCTGTCATAGACCCCGATTTTCCTTGCGTATCCTTAAGATTCGATTGTGGTAAGCTAGCCATTGAGACGCAAGGACTAACATAATTGCTGATACTTTCCTCCGGGAAAATATCCTCATTCAAGGTCTTCCATCTCCCCGTGCTTCTCCGCGGTGGATGATCTGGCATATTAGTATTGATATGTAAAATCTCCTTGTCAACATCCTCAAGCATCGCTTTTAGGACCTTGTTTGGAGCCTTCTTATTCGCATTCTCAAGTAGACCATACAGTTCCTTGGTCCGGTTTCGTCGCCACAGCCAGAAGTCGCCCAAGTGTGGCTCGACATTTTTATGGAGTGCGAAAAGTAGCGTATAGATCGGCTTGGTGACTTTCGAGTCGGCATTACCGAGTGTCTCGAGCTTTTTGCATAGGTGGCACATTTTGATGGTTGCGATGGAGCATTGTGTTGGTTTGGCAAATGGAACAAATACTGTATCTATTTCTCATTTTTGCACGAATGGGTGGTTGTATGTGGTGATTAGAGTATGGCTTTGTGAGTAATTTCGCAATTTTTGCAACTCCTCATGATCCATTGCTTCTATTGTCATCTACTGAATGAATCACAACTGTTCATGAAAGGTCAGACAGTACACGTATCAGTGAGCAATTCACTTAGTATCTGGTTATCTTGGGCAACCAATGTAAAGTTACCACAGGACGCCTCTATTTACTCTTTCTTGCCAGCTTTGGATGGTTTTGTTTTCTTTCAGCTATTATTAAATTTCGTTATTGAAGTTCTTGTACAAAGTGTTGTACTATTAATATCCATTCAAAAGGAGCGAAAGTTTATTCAGGGGTCTCTCAGGGGTGCTCCAGGGGTCCTCTCGCTAATGTCGGGCGAGCCCCCACCGAAATGCCCAGGCGGAGCTGCTGCACCCCACCCCACACCATCGTCATCTTATTTCAACCTCATCCCTCTCAACCCCGCATTCCATCGCCCATCGCAACAAAATTCAACATCATCTCATCCAACAAGTACTGAGATACGCAATATGACCGTCACTCTTTCCAACCCGACAATTGAGCACCATCGCGAGACGTTGGGAATTGGCGAGCCTGCACCCCGGATATCATGGCGATTCGAGGCCGATGCCGCGACCAAGAATTGGACGCAAACGGCGTATGAGGTCGAAATATTACGACCTGATTCGAAAAGCGATGCAAAGCCGGCAATTTTCAAAGTCGCAAGCGACCAATCCGTCCTCGTCCCGTGGCCTTCGACGCCCTTGAAATCACGAGAGAAGGCAATCCTTCGCGTTCGTGCCACCGGGTCCGACGGGAAAGAAACGGCATGGTCTGAGGCTGTGGCACTTGAGACCGGCCTACTGGACAAAAGCGACTGGGGCGCTAAAGTTGTAGCTGCCGAGAAGACTCTTTCCATTGACAGTAGTGGTTCTATGACTCCTGCACTCTTTCGGAAGAGCTTCACTCTCGATAAGAAGGCCATTGCGAGCGCGAGGCTGTATATCACGAGTTATGGTCTCTACGAGGCCTTTATCAACGGCGTGAGAGTCGGCGATCATGTTCTTGCACCCGGATGGACGAGTTACAAGCATAGGATTCATTACCAGACTTTTGATGTCGCGGGACTTTTGAAAGAAGGAGAGAATACCATTGGAGTTGAGGTAGGAGAGGGGTGGTATGCTGGCAGATTGGGCTACGGTGGGGGCTGGAGATTCATCTACGGGGACAAATTGGCAGTCTTGGCCCAAATTGACGTTACGCTGGCAGGTGGCTCAAAAGTATCCATCAACTCAGATGAGACCTGGAAGAGTTCAACTGGCGCTCGTGTAGCCAGCGAGTTGTATGATGGAGAGCTGTACAACGATGCATTGTCGGTAAAAGGTTGGTCGTCAAATGGGTTCGAAGATAAGCATTGGAAATCCATCGAAGTGTTGGATTCTCCAAAGTCACAGGTGGTGGCGCCTGAAGGTCCGCCTGTCCGGAAGACCGAAACAGTGAAACCGAAGAAAATTTGGAGAAGTCCTTCCGACAAAGTTATCGTTGACTTTGGACAAAACCTCGTCGGCGGCGTCCGGTTCCGAGTTTCTGGGCCGAAAGGAACCAAGATCGTCTTAACCCATACAGAAGTGCTTGAGCATGATGAAGTAGCGACTCGGCCACTTCGGGACTGCAAGGCCCAAGATACGATTATTCTTTCTGATGACCCTTTGGAGTGGGAGCCGACATTCACATTCCATGGATTTCAATACGTTCAGGTGGAGGGATGGCCTACTGAGAAAGGTGGTCAGCCTGGCGTGGATGATATTGAAGCTATTGTGATTCATACGGACATGGAAGCCACTGGAAGCTTTGAATGTAATGAACCCATGGTCAATCAGCTATACCACAATATTCGGTGGGGCATGAGAGGAAACTTTGTTGGCATTCCCACCGATTGCCCACAAAGAGATGAACGGTATGTATTGAAAGTTTTATTTCAGGAGGCGCTACTACTGCACATTCTTCCCCACTTCTTCTATTTCCTACATTTGATTTATATCCGCAATAAAAAGGCTCATCCCAACATCTTGAAGTAAAAACGCTTACCCACATTTCAATTTAGCTTGGGGTGGACTGGTGATATTCAAGTCTTTTGCCCTACAGCAAACTTCCTGTACGACACAAGCGGTATGCTCTCGGGTTGGCTCAAAGACCTGGCAGTAGAACAAATCGAAGATAACAACGGCATCGTTCCACAAGTTATCCCCAACATCATCGGAGTTACTGCTCAAGCAGTCTGGGGAGATGTAGCTGTAATGACACCATGGGATCTCTACCTCGACTTTGGAGATCTAGAAATCTTAAAGACCCAGTACGAAAGCATGCAGAAATGGTGGCACGCCATCCCCCGAGAGAAAAACGGACTTTGGGACCACACAACCTTCCAACTCGGAGACTGGCTTGATCCTGCTGCTCCGCCAGATGCGCCTGCTGATGGGAAGACGGACGCACATTTTGTTGCTAATGCATATCTCGTCCACATCACCAAGTTGCTGACGAAGATAACCGAAAAGTTGGGAATGAAAACCGAAGTAAAGTTCTTCTCTAGCAAGGCTCTATACGTCGAGGCTCGGTTTCAGGATCACTACATTACGCCTGCCGGTCGTCTAGCACCAGATACCCAGACGGCGCTCTCCCTTGCTCTATCTTTTGACCTGTTCAAAACTCCCGAACATACAGAAGGGGCGCGCGCACGACTATCCCGCCTTTCGCTAAAATCTCGCTTCCGAATCGGAACAGGTTTCGCAGGCACACCAATCATCCTCCCAGCTCTCACATCTCCTTCTGACGCCAGCAGCAAGACATTCAAGCAAGTAGCCTACCGTATGCTACTTGAGAAGAAATGTCCCTCCTGGCTCTACCCCATCACTATGGGCGCTACAACCATGTGGGAACGATGGGACAGTATGCTTCCCGATGGCTCCATCAATCCTGGTAGCATGACTAGCTTTAATCATTACGCCTTAGGAAGCGTCGGAAAGTGGATCTTTGGTAACGTTGGCGGGATTGAAAATTCTTCGTCTTCGGCTGGTTGGAAAGTTATCAAGTTTGCGCCGATTCCGGGAGGAACGATCACTGCTGCGAAGATAAGCCATCGTTCGCCTTATGGATTGGTGAACTCGGAGTGGACGTTAGATACGAAGAGCAAGGTGTTTAAGTTGGCAGTAGACGTGCCGCCGAATTCTACGGGTCTAGTGACGCTGCCGGGAAAGAAGGAGAGAGAGGAGGTGCAGGTGGGTAGTGGAAAGTGGGAGTTTGTTGTTGAGGGGTATGAAGAGGATGAGGTGTGGCCACCGAAGGCGATTGACGATCCGTATTCGATGTATGGGAAAGACGACGAATATTCGTAAATGCGCGAATTTGCTAAGGAATGGAATTTCCAAACATAAGCAGGGGGGAAAAGCGAAATTGGTCAAAATACGTTGAATCAAGAGAAGTAGTATGGTCAGCTTGAGATCTTCTGAAGTATACAATTTCCGGAGAGGCTTTTGACTGTGCAATTCCCAAAACGTTAAAACTAAGTGAGAGAAACAAAGTTAAGATAACAGAGGGTCTCCCTCTATTGTGCCAGATATTCACAGAGAATAGAGATTGAAATGAGATAAAATGGGGTTCTTGTAATAAGGTATTTGTGATGATAAAGATTTCAGAAGAGGTGGGGTGGCTGGCCGGCGGAAGGCGCGATAAAAGGGGGGAGGCTGTCGAGGAGCACCGATGATAGGGTATAATTGCGCCGCCCCACCATACCCCTTCCCTTCAGCTCAGCAATATTGCCGATTCTCGCCTCTTCTAGAATTCTCAATATCCTCCGACGATTCCGCAAAGCCAGCGGGTTGTACACACCCAGGGATGCCAACTGCGTGACGCCGGCAGGGCCTAAAGTATTCACCAAGGATACCTATATATTGCATGTACTGTAGGTACGATTGGTACGACACTCGAATTAATACCGAGAGCGAGACGAGGTGTGCGTGCAAACAACCAACAACTGAAGAGCGGGGTAACATACTAGCGCGGACTAGCGCGTGCACGGGCCTTCTCAACCTCTGTTTAAGAGTCCTCGGGACCTAGCTTTTATTAATAGAGATCAAGTCATTCCCACCTGATACTCCATTACTTAGCTTTTCTGCAGGCAACCAACAACCAACAACCAACAATCAACACCAAGAATCACCAAGAATCACCACCGAACGCGCCCACTCGAACCTGTCAGGTTGTACCAACAGACTAGAAATTCTTGGGGGGTATTCAAGAGCAGTTTAAAGAGCCGGGGTTTGCGTTGGGGGCTTGGACGTGCTCTCTGTCCTTCGTCTCATCTCGTCCACCTCGGATCTCCTCTTTAACTCATCCCGCGAAATCCATCATCTTCATGGCTTTTTATCATCTCCTTCCTGGTCCCGTGACCACGCAGACTCTTGTGACTAGCATCCTTGGAGCCGTACGTCCTACTGTCCTAGCGCGCTCAATTCAAAGAACTTCGTGGTTAACTATTCACTTGATAGATAACGGTTTATGCGGCGACAAGATGTATATACCTCTTGTACTTCCATCCGCTATCTCGCTTTCCGGGTCCACGATTGGCAGCTGTCTCTAATGTCTACTACGCGTATCACTGGTCAGTGGCCATAACTCTGTTAATCAATTGATGGATTTTTCAAAAATTATGTTCAAAATTAAAACCGTTCACTAACGCTCGGTCCAGGTTATCAGGACGATGGCCATGGGAGATGGAGAAAGTGCTCGACAAATACGGAGACTGTGTACGCATAGCGCCCAACGAGCTCGTCTTCATAAATCCAAGGGCTTTCAAGGATATTTATCTTCCGCAAGAAAAGGGCCATGAAGTCTTCGTAAAGACGGACTTTCAAAATCGTGGGAAAAATTTAGGAGGCATTGTATGGGAGGAAGACCCTATTCAGCACCGAGAGGTCGCGAGGAAGCTAGCTCCCTCCTTCAGCCATCGCTCTATCAAGACTATGGAGCCAATTATACATCAATATATGGACTATTTTGTGGAACGGATGAAGGAACTGGGTGCCGAAGGTGTCGGTCTCGTCCAATGGACGCATTGGCTCACCATGGACACTTCGGCGGATCTGGCATGGAATGAAAAAAAGCACCAGATGAGAGATCGTAAGCCATGGAGAAATTCTTCCCTCACCCATCTTAGTGTCAGTCGTAGGTCCTTGCTAACGCTTACTGCCTGGCAGAGAAAAACTCAATAGACCTCGATGTGCTACTGGCTTTTAACTCTTTTGCTACGGTTATCCAAGTCTTTAAGCGGTTTCCACTTCTCACTCCCTTTATGTATATTAGCGCTCCCTTCTCGAAGATCCTTACCTTTCTCGCGATGGAGGGTAATATCCGGAAGCTCGTCAAACGCCGCATCGAAATGCGAGGAAGCACCGAAATCGAGCACACCGACTTCTTCGAGTTCGCTTACCCGGCCGACAGCCCGCTTCCCAAGGATAAATCCGAGTACACCCACCTCGGTTCGCTCGGCTACCAGATGATGTTTGCAGGGTATACCGCTGTGTCAGATTGGTACTATGGAACTTTCTTCCTCCTGCTTGAGCATCCGAAGTGGTACCAGCTGGTCGCTGATGAGATCCGAGAGACATTTCGGAGCTATGATGAGATTACTCCTGAAGCTTTAGCTTTAGCAGCGCCGTATCTGAATGCTTGTCTCTCGGAGTCACTTCGTCTCCTTCCAAGCGTGAATACCGGGCTGGCACGATACAGCCCAGGCGCCATGGTAGACGGGCACTACATTCCGAAAGGGGTAATTTACCAGTCTCCTCCTCCTCCCTTCCTTAAATCTGAACCACCCCTACTAACTCACACCTCCTAGGTCCACGTCCAAACAAGCGTCTTCGCACAAGCTCGCAACAACCGTTTTTTCCACTCCGCAAAATCCTTTCGCCCCGAACGCTGGCTACCATCCACCCACCCGCTCTCTTCTCCCGCGTACGCAGCCGACGATCTTAAAAGTATCTTCTCCCTTAGCCTAGGGCCACGAGTCTGTATCGGTAAGGAAATGGCATGGATGGAGGGCCGGCTTTTTGTGGCCAAGGTACTATGGTCATTTGATGTGGTGAAAGTTCCTGGACAAGATGTTGTACTAGAGAGGGATCTAGTGCATTATGGGTCGTTTGCAAAGCCGGAGTTGATGGTGAAATTTTTGCCGGTACCGAGATGATTAGGGTTAAGAGTGGATCTGTATTTACCCCTATCCTTTATACTATTACAGATGTATGTTGTATTGTCTCTGTAGGGAGTTCCTGGCTTCACTTTCATGGTATTCAGTTCTCGGGTTTCTATTTCACAGAGAGCTGTGGTTGATGTTATTTCAGAAACAAATTTTGGCTATGACTTTGACAGCTGTACAGATATCCCCTGAACATTCGAAAATCCTCAAATTTAACCCGCCCGGAAATCTAGCATCGCAGCGCTCCCTTTTCGCAAGTGAGACGAACTCGCGAATGCGGAACACTGGTCACTTCGTCCTACTACTAATCGTCGAAGACGTGACAAGCCAGAAACGACATCCTTCAAAACCTATCAAAAGTGAACCCCAGCTTTCTTGGTCTTGAATGGCCTATTCGCCCTTGCGATTCATGAGTGCTCGCTTTCTGTTTGCTCCGGCGCTCTTTGCTGAAAATGCAACCACCTGGTCCTGTTAGCTTTCTGAAAGCAAGATTTTTGCATGAGTTGTGGCTCACTTCAGGCTTATCTTTCTTGGGAAAGGCTTCAGTAACAGGTAAAGCAGTATCCACCATTCTGATGGCTTTGCAGAATGCTCTGTCGTCTTGACTTGGTAGCGATAGAAGAGTTCGCCCATAGATCTCCAGGTCCCCTTGTCATCTCCTCTCATTTTCTGGATCACAGAAGGTTTCCGCCTCAGGTATAGTGATTTCCAAGCTCTGACAATACTGTTCAAATTTAGGACAACCGTATATGTTCCTAAGCTCACAGTTACCATTGCAATGACGAGGTTTGAGTATCCAAATGTGTCCGCCGTAATCCAAATGGACTATAATTCTCTTAGTGCAAGATGCCATGTTCAAGGTGAGTGACGTACTGTACAAAATGAGAGCGGCAGATAGAATATACTGACGTATGTCAACAATTTCACATGCTCTCCTAGCCTTGTTGAAGCTCTGGATTCCATGACCCCACTTGCCGAAAATAACTGTCCGATTTTAGCAGTAGATCCTAGAACATACTTTTAGACTTTCTACTCACGCCATCTCGAAGGGAGATAGCCTTTTCTCTTTGTTGATTGAACGATTTTCGAAATATTTCCATCTCCCTGTTTTGATCCTCACTGTCCTTGAGAAGATTTTCTAGGGTTTTCCGTTCTTCCAATCCAGCACCTTGCAAAAGCATCAAGTTGTTTCTGAGACTACCCCAAGCTTCGGTGCCCGCTAAAATCAGTCGGTCGGCCTCCTGGAGAAGGTTTATGATCCAAAAATATCTTCGCGACCTTGAGAAAAGGTCGTCGTCAAATAGGAGTCTATCGTGCCCTTCGGGGTCAAATATATCAGCGCCAGAAGCAAGGAGCGCATCGATGTGTCTCCAGATATTCCTCCACTCCATCACGGCCTGACTGAGTAGCCATTGCATGATCATCATAATAATGAGCTGAAGAGACGGGCAACATAATTTCCGCCGAAAGTCCGACATCAGATTTGTTGTAGAAAGGGTTTGGGAACCTCCCATCACTAACAAGGTCCAAAATTCATCTGTGCTCTCATGGGCGTAAACAATCTGAGGCCGCAAATTAGCAAGGCATCAGACAAACTGCTTTCCAACTCAGCGTAAAGGAAGATTTCCTCAAGCTTCTGCTGTAATCGCCATGAAGAGGACCACATTTCCAAGAATTGTAACTGCCAGGTACAGCGTTACTTAATCTGACAGAAAACCACGAGTATTGAAAGCTAGTATAGCCAAAAGAGAGCCCCATGAAATGCGACCCCGAACCGGTAACATGATCCCATACCGCACGGTTTCCCCTTTCGAACCCTGGAAGCATAAAGAATGGTGCCTCAGGATTATCAGACAGATTATATATAATTGGGATGGTGTTGAGGCCTTCAAATATACTTTGATACATCAGCAAAGCACATTCGTTCTCATAGAGGTAACCTAACACATACAGAAGTCTGTTGAACGGAGCGTAGATCACTCTTCCATTATTCCAATGAAGCATCGGACAGTTAGGAGAAACGATCGAGTTCTCATTTGTCGCTGACCTTGGAGGCCTCGGCGTATGCGAAGGTTGTATATTCGGCGTACGTGATAATAAGAAATCGAGGTTATATATTGAGGTTCCTCGATCGTCGAAATCTAATACTTCGAAGATGCCCTGCAGTCGTTGAAGGTCTAGCCGGAATGCTTCGATCATCGCTTCTTCCATACTACCACGCCAGCATTCGAGCAGAGCTAGACGTCCATTCGGCGGTATAGACGATGGTGTAGTCCCCTGTGTTCGTTCAGTGGGTAGGGGGTGCATCATCTCATGTTGGAGACCATCAAAACCTTCCAGAAGGTCCATTCCTGCACCAACATCATAGTACTGAAGCGGTCGGAAGCCATATGGTATTTGAATGCACGGTGGTGGCCCAAATTGCAGCTGAGATGTGTTTTGTTGACAACCGATACATTTGGCTCGCTCTGGGCCCGGAACCAGGGAATCTGAGCCAATCGAATCCCCCTCAACCGTTTGGCCGGCAGCTTCACCTCCATCCGTTGAATATTCTGCTGGTGTTGTATGGTTTTCAACTTCTTCGAGATGTTCCCCCTTGTTGAACAGCTCATCTTTTGGTGCAGCTTCTTCGTGCAGCTGCTCTGAGATAGGTTTGGCCAAAGCTCCGTCATGAGCTTGCTTCCAACTCGCCATACTTGTCGAAATTGCGTTGAATGTTGATAACGGGAGGCTTGAAAGGATGACAAAAAAAAAGCGTCTGAAAAGCATTGTGACGAGAACAAGACTCAACCAAGTACTCAATCAAGCCCACATCTAGCACTGACCACATTTGGAAAGCACTTGAGGATACCTGCATTCTGTGCCACCCCGACTACATGAACCACGAAAATTGCATTCCTCGATTCATCACGATCCCTCCCAATACTCCATAGAAACTCGAGGCTTCCATGCATGACGGTGCGAACTCATACATCATGTGCCCATCCATACGCAGCACGACGGAGAAATGGCTCGTGGTTGCAGCATGTATGTGAAATGCATGTAGTGCCAAAGCAAACATCGAGAAGCGAAATCAAACATGCCGAGATACAAGGGCCGCGAAAACTGAAGATCTGAGGACTTGCGTCATGTGTTGCCAACAGGAAAGAAGGAAAGAATGGTCAGGAAACTTACCTAAGCTCATTCAAGCTGAAGCCAATAGTCTCTGAATGCGAGGCAACAAGGTGATATACCAGATCTGTGAGGTTTCGCTTTTCTCACTGTCTGGTCATGGCTATTTAAGACAGAAAAAGTATTCAGACTCCTGGAAATCATCAAGAGCCCCGCTTGCAGGTGCAGATATAGAAAGAATTACGAGAAATGAGCATTGGGAAAGAACAAGGAGAAATAAAAGTAGACATTTCAATTTCAATCGTAAGATTATGTGCTAGCACTAGCAGTACCGAAACCGAAAAATACATCCCATAGCACAAACCATACCCGCGCAAAAACAGCCACCCTCAAGGAAATCAATATTTTCAATATTACAGCACCACTAACAACATTTCAAACCCCAGTTTTCCTACCATCAGCCCAAAATATCAAAACAGCCACTTTTTTTTACTACAGTACTCTAATCCTCGTCCTTGTAAATCTACACCTGACCAGTCGTCATCCCAACCGGCGCCTGATACCCCTGAGTAACCACCCCCGCAGCCCTCTGCCTCCCAATAACCTCCTTTTCATGCTGCATGAGAGTGCAACAGTGGCAGAAGGCAGAGAAAAGACAATCCGTCACAGGATCGCCTTTGATGTTGTAGTCTTCGCGGATGTCCTTGCGTTTCATGCAGGTTAGGAGCCAGCCGACGTTGCAGCAGTTGGCACTATTCGCGTATGGTGTTAGCGAGGGGAGGGTTGGATGGGGGTGGGGTATTGGGGTGGGGGAAGCGGAGGGGAGATGACATACGCAAACCAGATGAGACAGTCCTCGTTGATGCGTTCATAGCTTGTCATTGAGGGATCGCGGAGACGAGCTTGCGTCTTTCCGTAGGTGAAGCAGGGGCAGAAACATGTTTTGAGGCCTGGTGATGAGAGTGGTTAGTCGATTGTAAGTTTATTGAGGGTGATGGGAGGATATACAGAGCTGGTCCTCGCCAGTAAAGCAATCGAACATGTCATTTTGCCATGGTTCTTCGCCTGTCTTGGTTGTCACTTGTTGATAGGTTGGGTTGGCAGCAAGTCCTTTTGGTTGTTGGGTAATCGGTGCTTGCTGGGTAAAGGTTGCTTGCTGGTTGATCGGTTCTTGCTTAATTTCGGACATTTTGATTTTTGGTGTAGGCACTGTAGAGTGATAATTGGAAGTTGATAGCTGGGAGCTGGACGAAGCTCAAGTGGGGAAATATGAAAGCTTTTGAATACAGGTCAAAGGACAGTGAGGAATGTTATCAAAGAAATAGCTGTTGGTGCTATCATAAGGGGGCTGTATAGTGGGGCAATCGTGGGATTGCTTTACCCTTATAGAACTCATGCGACTGCCGCGACTCGCAATTTGTACATTGTAAGTTAGACAGTCATAGCAATGTCTGACCATCGGCTCATCTCCACTTCGAAATAATAATAACATTTCAAAAGTTGTGCCGCTGGGGCCGGGGCAGAAAAGGGTGAGAAGGGTATCTGTGCAGGATTTTAGCCCCGAGGGGCTGCTGCTAGTACCGTTGCGTCAAGCTAAAATAATGGGGGATCATCAGCCCTGTGCACGAAGTCGGCAGTCGAGATTGAAGCTTATTCCAGCTGAGGAATTGTGGCGCAAAATAGGGCTGCATTGGTGCTCAGCCTTTATCAACTTCCGTGAGTTTGCATCCCTTTCGAAACTCAAAAGCTCCTTTGAACCAACGATGCAAGCATCTGATAGGGAGGGTGAGAAGAGACTGACGACTAACACGCGTGGCAGCGTATCTGTGTAATATCGCACTTCTAATATAAGTGCCAAAGGCAACTATGCATGCTTACTACCGCTCTATCGCAATATAGCCTTGCTGAGGATGACATATTCCTCTTCAACTCTGGTTCCGTTTCGCAAGATCTTTGGCGGAGGTGAAAATTCATCTAGAGTGTACCCTATTTTCTCGTAGAATTTGATAGCGCGTTCATTGCTCGTGAAGCAAGTCAACATTGACTTCTCAATCTCGCGGATTTTGGCGCCAATGGTTTCCAGCATCCGCATTAGCATCGCCCCAAGTCCGGTTCTGGAAATAAGTCAGTAAGCACGGGATCGCTCGAGATGAGTGGAAGGCGTTTACCCTTGTAGGGCTGATGCTAGATGAATCTCATAACAGTACATGGTAGGATAATCATCTTCATATGTCGGCATCAAGGAGAGAAAGCCCTCCACCGTTCCGTGTCCGCTTTTGACGAGGATATACTTCAGGTCGAGAAGCTGCATCTCCTTCCGTTTCGATCTTGGTTTCCAGCCGCCTTTGGACTTTTTATAATCATCGGAGCTGGTGGATTCAATCAGATGGAAACAAGCATCGAAGTCCACGCTTGACAGTCCCTTTGGCGTTTGGATGGTGATCTGGTACTCAGCCTGGCTCTTGGGATGGACCCAGCTATTCCATTGTTCACTGCCGTGCGAAATTTCAGCTTGAGATATACTCTTGAAATAGGATCATAAAAACTCTGCCCAGAAGAAAGAGCAAGTCGTGAAAACTTAACTTTCCGTGCATTGAAAATCAAGGGTTCAACAAAACATACCTCGGGGGGAGATGATCTCGTAGAAAATCATCCAAGGATTTCCCATTGACAACACCGATAGGATCAGCGATATCGTTCTTTTTCTTTGCAGGCATGTTGGCGTTAATGTAACCTCCAAATATGAAGTTGAGGTTGAGGTTTCTAGAGGTATCATAATTCTGGTTT
The DNA here is from genome assembly GCA_003988905.1 of Hymenotorrendiella dingleyae. NCBI lineage: Eukaryota > Fungi > Ascomycota > Leotiomycetes > Helotiales > Helotiaceae > Hymenotorrendiella > Hymenotorrendiella dingleyae. The sequence goes on from QYAP01000618.1 coordinate 14,740, forward strand.
TGGCTGGGAAACTGGGATGGATGTCTGATGGTCGTCGGCGCGCCTTGACCTCGGCTCGATTTGGTTCGTCGCGTCTCCCGGCAAATCTTGCATCAACCTCATCGCAACCATACAGTGCTCACAACATCAACGTCTCATCATCCCGCCATTCTAGGTGGCACATGTCGCCATGCGCCTCTGCTCGCATGCGTGCCTGCACGATTGTACGGCCATTGTCTGAATTCAACCGCTCTTTTCAACTTGCGACTCGGCCTTTGCCGCGAGCATACGCTTCCTCGTCCAAACCTCCTAGGCCGAGCCGATTCTCTGCGCCTACTGTTAGTCTTGAACATGTATGTGTATTGCAACATTGTCCTGGTCAAAGAGTCAAAGAGGCAATTCTAACGCCTCTTGTTCACAGTTTCTGCAACGAGGTCGCGTACTCAATCTCTACCGCACAATTGTCCGTGGATGCCGCAAAATCAGCGACCCAAGCACCAGGAAAGAGATGCTGGATATGGCGAGAGTGGAATTTCGTAGGAATAAAGATGTGCAGGATCTCGTATGTCAAGTCATATCACGCTGATCTGCCAGACGCCTGCAACTGAACGGCCTTATACGCCCTGAAATGCACTGACACCAGGACTAGACGCAGATTCGATACTTGATTTCTACCGGCAAGACTCAGTGGCAGGGAATGGAGAGGTATATTGATGGGTTATAACCTAACGGAGAGCTCTTAACACGGTATCACACATATGCAGTACGAATACAGGCCGCCACAGCCATCGAGAATAAATTCTGGACGCTCTCCGGCAGCCGAGGAAGGCCAGATTCCAACGGAGATGTCGAAGCACAGTACAACGGACGTAACAGGCAACAACAATGCATCGACTTTATAGCCACAGCGTTATTTTGGCAGATGCGTTGTTGAAGAGCAGTACATATAAACGAAGAGAACTGGAGTTCGCTACAATGAGCAGCTGTAAGACTGTCCGGCATCATGAACCTGTCGCTGTTTTTGTTTTTGTGGATTTAAATAGCACATGGGTAACCGTTGCTCCAACCTACAAATCGAAATTTTGGCCTTCTCAACTGTGCCTGGCGGATAAGAAGATGCGGAGCAGGGTTGCTTATTAGTACGAAGAAGGATGAACACAAAGTGTGGCCCGGATATTCTGGACTTTAGACAGGTACTCATACCTAATGCTGGCCGCTTCTTGAACTCTAGCATTCATTCTACTTTTATGAATATGACAATATCTTTATAGTTTAACAAATTTAGTCACCCATTGCAGTAAGCTTCTTTATCGCCCCGATGGTTCTGGTTTTACATCTAATGCATGGAACAGGAGTTTCATTCTACCGGCCAGTACCATGTTGGTTGCCCTCGTAGACCTTATCTAAGGTTGTCCCGCGAATGATTCGCCGCAAAGTTGTGTGTAAAGCCCCATGGTCTACAGCTTTACCCGCAAACTACCCCGATCATGTAACGTTGTCGGTAGGCCTCACGCAACAAGACTACTCTACCAGGTGCTCATTCCACATTAGCATTGAGGCCTTGCTTTCCACAGCTGAGTTACCGCATTAATTGGAATACAAGACCCCCCTCCTCTAGCCTGTTATAGGATCAATTGTTTCAGGTTATTACAGAAAAATGAGGCCGAACGGGAGAGCCTCTCCCGTTTTCAAGGCCTCTTTCATTTTGACCTCTATTGTTCCAAACCCTCACAGAGAATCAAAACCAAAACTGGAGAAAACGGGGGTCTTGTATTCCAATTAATACGGTATTTTCAACTTGGGTAGAATACCCTGAGTCATTTGCGTTGTGTCCCTTTTCATTCGTTGCCATTGGGTCATGCTGCGGGCGGTTTCTGAACGCTGGTAAGAGAGGGTGCATTCCCGAATTTTGGATCCGAACACATTCCTGCTAACACTACAAAATATATAATAACGAATAAAGACTCGGCCGAAAAGGCACTCCCGGCCATCAAAATCAATCCCCCAAAGAGCACAAATATTCCATTAATTTCCCCAAATCCGACCAGTCCCAAATTACTCATCTGACCTACTAAAAATCACCATTCTCCAAGCCTACCCCACCCCACTTTACTCATCCTCCTCCTCAACGGCGCTCACAGACGGCTTTCGGTAATTTCTTGCTCGCTTTCTTGCGCGTTGTCTCGTTGAAGATTCTGGGTCCGCAGGTCGCTTTCGGCCTCCTTTGTTTGGACTCTGACTCCTGGTGACCCTTGAGGGTCCTCGCGGCGGTGCAGTATCGTCGTCGTCGTCGTCTTCTCCTTCGCCGGCGTCAGCAGCCTCTTCATCGCGAGCAGCGCTGCCACTGCCGCTCCCAAACAGGTTTCTCATCACGCTCCCGCTCCAGCTGCTCCCGTTATCACTCCATATTCCGTGCCGTTGTTGTGGCTGGCCACCCTCCAACAAGCGTTGCCCAAAGCCCTCGCGCATCTGCATCTCCCGAATTTCTGACTGGGTATGCCACATCTCCGGGATCTGAGATGCGCCAGGAAGGCTCTTCTTGTATGCGAGATCCCTCTCCCGTTTTTCTTTGACGCTGATGGTTGATCCTACGAAGTCTTCGGGTAGATCGGGCAGAGTGTGGAGTAGTTGTGGTGGAGGTGGTGGAGGTAGTGCTGAATCTCCGCCAATACCGCCCAAAGCGAGCCACGAGCGTTTTTTGCGCGTTTGGAACTCGGGAACTGTTTGGAGGGGGGATTGTTAGTGAGGGAAGCTTCAAGGAGAATTCATGGTATGGGGATGGCAAACTCACCGTCTTTCAGATCATTCGTCATTCTCCAGCTCTGAAATCTCTCCTGAAGCGGCGTCTCGCCGAATGGGAATATCGGCGTCATTGAGGTACCCCGATGAATCCCTTTGGTTTTCCTCCCTTGGTCTCGATCCAACATGATATTGTGCGCCTCCCTATCCTTCAGTCTCAATTTCTCCTCCCGATTTTGGATCCTCAACTCGTGATCGGCCTTCTCGTCCAATATGGGGCCTATGGATTTTATCAGCGCCTGATTCTCCGGGCGCTGAACGCAGAGAGGCCATCTTCGCATGCTGAAGTACTGTCGTATTCTCGGCTTCCTCATGACCTGTCGGCCCCGAATTGTTCTTGGTACCATCTCAAGACGTGGCGCGGCGAATTCCCAGACTTCTTCTTTTTCCGGGAAGAGCAACTCCCAGTTATTGTTCGACTCTTCGATCAATTGCAGCTGCACCAAGACACCTGCTTGACGATCGGTCATGTTTTCCTCTGGGTCGCCATAGAAGTCAAATCCTGCCTCTTCGGCTAGATCTGGGGCAAGCTTGTGCAGCTCGATAGCAATATCTATGATACCATGACTTGGGTAAGTTTCGTTATCCACCCCAATGATCACTCCTCTCTCGTCAATAAGCCCTTTCCCTGGCTCATTTCCGTGGCGCTCCTCGGCTATTCTTTGCTCCACGGTGAGCAAGCTGAACAACTGAGTGCGGTGCTGCGAGATGGAGCTGCCTTCGTAGACAGAAAGAGTTCTCATGCCCTCTTTCAACATGTGGCCGAGACGCCAGGATAATCTTTGCAGATATTCCCTTTTGTTGGGTTGCACAATGCAAAGGCCAGTGGTACCCTTGCTATCGTAACCAACTACGTTCCAACCATGAACTGGGTCTTTGAATACGCCAGCTGATGTTGATGCCTCTCCAACTGACAGGACATACTTGTTTTCCGGGTGGCCTTCAAGGGGAATTCGGGAAACCAATGGGTTCACACCCTGTTCGTCAAAGCTAGGAGTCATCAGTATGGCCGCATGGTAACACTGTGATGGGTATACTTACTGGATAGCTTTTGCTCTTTTCAAGAAACGCAGATATTCCGTCACTTCGTCCTTGGACCAAAGTCGAGTTTTCTGACTCGCAAGACAATGCTCGTTGAGCAAAATTAAAAACTCAGAGAGCGTCAATCCGGCCTTGGATGCGACGTCTTCTTCATGTTTAGGCTGCTTTAGCAATTCAATCTCTAGTTGCCTCTCTAGGCTGACATCGGTCGGATCCCAGAGTGGGATGCCGGCCTTGATAGCTTCGACGTCCCTGTCAAAGTCTTCGAGTGTAACCAGCTTCTCAGCTGGAATTTTGGGCTTGCAATCTTCCCATGGGTCTCTCAGAAGATCCCAAGATTCTTCACCAATCTCCAGCAGAAGCTTTCTCTCTCTATTGTTGATCCGGTTGTCAAGTTCGCGTTGGACAAGAATCTGGTCGCTATCCAGATCTTCCTCGGCTTTACCAGGATGAAAGAATTGTGGCGGCGCGGTAGTGGCCCTATTCCACTCCATACCCTCGTTAAATCTTTTCAACATTGCCGCGAGCAAGGGCCTTGGTGCAGATTTTTGGGCTCTCTTCAATTTTTCGGCAATTTCACGTAGGGCAGCAACATCTCTCCTTTTGATCTCCTGGTATTCCACGACGCTGGTAACTGTGAACGGACCCTTGAAGTTACTTGGAGGAGGAACATCGCCCGGATTTGCCTCGATTTCCTCCGCGCGGGCGTTAGCATACAACTCTTCCCGCTCTTGTTGCCATTTGTGGTACTTTTTCGTGAACCAGAATGGTTCGACTTCCAATGGGCGTTTTGAAGGTTCCAAGGGGAGACTGAGGCGATGGTCAGGGAGATTGGTTGTCTGGTATGGGCCGGGGAGTTGAACGGATCGAAACTTGTCCAACGGGCGGTGCTGTTCGTGGTTGGCACACAGGAGATTTAGACCCAGTTCAATGGCTGCTCTTTGTATTCCGCGTCTCTGGGCTTTTGTGCTGAAATCGATGGGCCCCTTTGTAGTTGTGGGCATGCTGTCGAGGTCTGCTTTAGCTCCGAACAGGGTCATCGTGAGCGAACCCGTGCCATCACTACTCTCCATGTGCGAGAAGAAGTCCGATTGTTCTTTTGAATAATCCTTTTCGGGGTCATGTTTTCCATCCAAGTCAATCTCATGTGCTCTCAGTTGGTTGTCATACGTTGCTTTCGTTTCCTCTCGCATGTGATTGCTGCGTACTTGATCATCGGCCACCGCAAAACTCTGGACACCGGGAATTAATCTCAACGTTCCCTCGTACGTTCCGGGCATCATTCTACTCCATTCGAAAAATTCCGAGTCCCTGAACCTGTAATCCATATGTGGGACAATGTGCCTACCCAGCCTGTACCCATCCCTCTTTGTAACGGTCTTTCGGAGGGCCGGTTCCATGATTTTATAGAAGATGTTGTTGTATTCTACGTAATCTTCCCTTGACAGAATCTCGTCGTCAATGTACTTCATGGACATTCTATGGAGGAACTCTTGAAATTCGGTGGACTCTCTAACCTGCGTAGGAATTGCAGAGACTTTATCCAACCACTCATCTTGTTCGCTGAGGGGTAGTTTTTCAAACCAGTTTCTCGACTTCCATCTAGGAATATGTGACGTGCGAGGATGATCGGGTTCCGGAGGGTGCGTAATGACGACTCCAGGTCTCGGCCAGCTTCGATCACCGGCATAAACTTCACGATCTTTGTCTATGAGCTCGATCGTCACGCAGTCTTCACAACAAAGTTGCAAATACTTCTTGGGTTCTTTAATCGCAAGGGTGTTCAATACTGTCGCTCTCTCCTTTCTCTCAAAAGCTCGATCGGCCTTTTCCTTCTCGGTGTGGTCATCCCGGCTTTGACTCGACATCTGTTCTTGATATTTATCTTTCTGAAATTGAAGAGCCGGTGGAGCCTTCTTGTCTTTCTCGGGTTTGGGCGCAAGGGGTGCCTGATGCGTGAATTTTTCAAGGAGCGTCAATTCCCTCTCGGTAAGTCTTTCACCCATGTCTTTCCTTGCGGCGATTCGTTTGAGCCGTTCGTGTCGTTTAGCGAGGTACTCGTCAAGCTTTGGCATGACCATGTCGGGATCCTCATAAAGCTTCTGTCCCACGCCATACTTCATATACCACGGTCGATCTTCCGGGTCGGCCTTTACGAGACCTGTCTTAGGAATACCCTTTTTGTCGTTCATCCAGTATGGAATCCAAGCGGGATCTCGAGATGCCCAGTCGTACGCTCGACTTTCGACGTACATGAGATTGGAATCTTCATCGAGCTCCTCCACATCTTCTCTGGAAGCGGCCTGCAATAGTTGCAGGAACTGGGTAGAATCATGTTGTCGCTCAACGGTGAAAGGGGGATGATCGGGTCGCATTTGGATTTCGGTGCCCATGATTTCCTTCACCCGTTGGAGTTCCGCGGCGTGCTCTTCACTGATGAGCCTGGTGGAGACGGTTGAGAGTTGCAAAGGCTGACATACATCGACATCGGGAGGTCCTTCGGTAACTCTTCTATTCCAATCACGTTGCGTCTCCGCCATATCCTTGGCTTCGAGAAAAAGAGATTTGGTTTCCCGATCCGCATGGTCGATCAGCTTTTCTTTTTCCAAGTAGGCCAGGTATTCTTCGATGTCGCCTAGTTTCCGGAGAAAGTCAAGGTTACGGTTGGGGTCCTCATCTGCGAGGAAGTTCTTGACTTGTTCCAGTCGCTCTGGGATTGGTGGTTGAGGGTGGCCTTTGAAAGTGCGGGTCTTGTCGATGGGTCCATCGCCGTCCTCGGGGGATTCGTCTATTCCATCGGTATTCACGGCAAATTCATCCTCAAACGTAACAGTGCGACGACTACAACAAATCAGCAAACCTGGGTGTAAAAAGAGGTCTTTGTGAGGTGTTACCGGAGGGGCTTCACCATCGTGAATTCTGCTTAGATTCTCGGCTATCGCAACGACACGAATATTTTCTTCTCGATAGTGAGATACAAAGATGCTCATTCAATGACAGTTTGCGATGATGATCTCGTGGTGGGAGTTGTCGAGGGATTTCGTGGTCGTACAAATACATTCCAGCTGGAAGCGGACAATGGACAACAAAAGTGAGGAATGCTGCAAGGACAATTCCAGCATGGCAACGAGCTATTTCATTGGTGGGTTTGCAACGATGCGCCACAACTCCAACAATTCTTCTAATCGATTCCACGAACTTTAGCAGAAACCCTTGCGGGAGTTTCGCTGTGCCTGTACCTGCGCAAAAATTACCCCTTTAATTGTGGGTCCCAGTTGGAAGTTAAGCGAGTCTACCGCATTAATTAGGTAATTGGTTCACCGGTTTTTGGCCTCATTGCGCCAGACCATTTCAAAGAATAGAGATCAAGATGACAGAGGCCTCGTTTATGGGGGAGGTTCGTTCACGGGGGAAACTCTCCCATTAATCTCAATCTCTGTAAAACTCTGGCACAAACTTTGAGAAGGGGGTGTTCTAGACCAATCAATACGGTAGTCGCATCTCTATAATTTTGTCCGATTCCGATGAATGCAGTCAAAGTTTTGCGAAAAACAAAGAACAACCTACCTAGGCACCTCGAGCTCATCAATGAACAAAAAATGCCAAAATATGCTTCCATATCCAGAACACCCCAAATTTGCTCGCTCTCCCGCAAAATGGTAACAGCACGCACCTCAACAGACACAATCTGCACCCCCAACTACTCTGAACTTATCCTCCGCCTAAACCGTACCTCCCTCACCTCTCCCACCGGCGTCACATTCCCCGACCGCAGTTTCTTCGAACCTAAACGGCCGGCTCCACGTAAACCCACTGCACATAGACCAACACCATTGCATCCAATTGCCAGGACACCAATTCAAAAATCCTTTACCACTTCTAGATCGCCGAAATCAGCAGGTGCTAGCAGGAAATCTCCACGAACACCTCGAAATCCAAAAAAGAGTTCTAGAGCTGGGACGCGTAGCAATGGAACTAACTTCACATTTCCAAGAAGGGCATTCGGTGAACGAGATGAGGAGGGAATGAGTGAGCTGCAGCGCGCAGAGAGGGATATAGAGGTCTGGGAAGATGTGTTGAGGGTGCATGAGAAGTTTACGCCGAGGTTGGTGCCGGTTGTTAGGGAACAGCTTGGGAAGGCTAGGGATCGTTTGAGGGTTGTACGGGGGAGGGGAGATGCTGGGTGAGTAAGTGCTGATTTTCGTCTTTGGTGGCGGAGGGGGTGGAAGGACGGGAGGAGTGCAAGGGGGTTGAAGTTTGAAATGGTGGGAAATATTATGCGTCGCCCCTATTTTCAGACTGCCTAAACTCTTAAAATAAGTTTATCGCTTTGATTGGTCTATAACTCCACCCCTTCCTCCGATTTATACCTCACTGTGCCAGGCAGCCAAAGAGAATTGAGGTTAGAATGGGAGAGATCTCTAATGTTGTGGCACAACAAGACTCGAAACAGGAGAGAAGTGGACCTGTAGTCCGGTTTAGAAATATCTAGAAACTAACGGAATAAAAGGTCCAGATCCCTTAAAACCCGCACAATCCAACCCTCCACCAAACCCTCGCAACCTCAACCTTCCCCCCCGAACGCCTCAACATCACCACCGCAATCCACGCCTACACCAATAACCTCAACCCCTTCACCCCAAACTACACGCTCAGCACCAGACTACACTTCCTTCACCATCGACCGGGTTGGCTCGGACTCGACGGTGAAGGCACATCACCCTCCACCGTAAAAGCCCCCTAAGTCTCTACACACCTCCCTAATCTCCCTTTCCCTCTTCTCCTCCCACTCTCACAATCTCTCCTCGATTCCGGAGGCTGGGCATTACAGAGGGGGAGATATTGAACGATAACGCAGAGGTTGTATGTAGTATATTAGAGAATAATAAGGGGGAGCAACTGGTCGATGAAGGATTCCCATGTAACAACCGCATCTCGCCGTATCCATCCCCTCCTCCACCAAAACATCATCGCACACCACGCCCCACCCCTCCTCTCTTCCGTGCCCGACCGTTCCTATACTCGTATGCGGTTTGAAAACATGACAGAGAGCCGGAGAATTTGGATGGGGATGGGAAAGAGGATAGATTGGGGTGTTTAAAAATAATGTGGGGATGAGGATCATGTGGAACTGGAGGTTGTTAGTAAGGGGAGGGAAGGGGAGTGTGTTTTTTGGAGTGATCCGGGGGGAGGTTAGGTGGGGTGAGTGGATGAGGGTGACATAAGCGCGGTTGTTTCTTGAATAGAAATAAATTGTATAGTTGGCAGCTTTCTACTAGCATATGGAACACTCGGGTTTTGAGTAGGATATATTTCAAGGATTTATAATGCTCTCAATTCCGGGGCATGATCCGACGTCACAACTCAATAAGAGTCTTATCTGAAAATATTCCCGTATTAGGTGGCGCAAATCAACATCTTTCCATTCCCCTATACACCCCTCTCCTCTCCTCTCCTCTCCTCTCCTCTCCTCTCCTCTCCTCTCCTCTC
>QYAP01000619.1:0-24046 GCA_003988905.1 Hymenotorrendiella dingleyae
TGGCAAGGGTTTTTATTCCTTAAAAGGTTTTCCTTTGTAATTTAGATAGAATTTCGCATGCTCTTTAGCTTACCGATAAATGAAATCAATCAATAAGATATTAAAATAGAATTAAAAGCTTTTTAAACTTTAATTTTTTAATCTTTTAACACGAATTTTTTAATCTATTATTATCTCTAATTATTCCTTCTAAAATAATTAGTTTTTGCCTCTTTATAAGGAACGGATTAACGATCTAAGCAGTTTTTTAGGGCTCTTACCTAATTAGTTCCGGTTGGAATTTCTTATATAAGCAAAGGAATTTTGAGTTAAGCGAGAACTGAGTAGAAAAAGTAGAAGAGTTTAGCTAAAAGCTGATTAGAGCTAATATAAAATAATTAAAACAAGGTTTCTTAGCGAGCGCAAGTGAGAAGTGAGAATTGATGTGCGAGTAAAGTTGCATGCTCTTAGGTACCGGTAAGTACATGGAATGCCTGAAATACCTAGGTACATTGACCTTGGGTGAATCTTAATTTTTTAGATCAGATACCATTTTGAACATAAACCAGGGAATAGAAAATAGTTTATAATTTCAGGTGGTTCATTGTCCTGAATTCATGGAGGAAAAGCCAATGGGGTGCGATAATTTGTGTATTTTTCTTTTGAAGAATGAGACATCTAGAAATCTCCCAACGTCCAAAAAAGAGTGATGAAAAGGCTCTCTTTTGGGGGGAACTTCTGCCGTACTAATTGGTCTATAAGCCTACTCTCTTCCCTTTTGAAGTTCATTATGCAAAATCATTTCAAAAGATGGGCTTGTAATCGAATGAGTACGGTATGTGTTTGCAGCCTGAGTTGGGCATAGCTCAGCCATAGCAGAATAATCTATATAGTATCATGAATCAACTACATAATATAGAACTGTCGTAGTTCATCAATCTTTAATTGGGTATCTCGAATGCAGCAAAATCACAAATCTAGAGCTCGCCCATCTTCTGCTCTAAATCCTTGACCCAACCCTCAACAACTTTCATGTTTCCTCCAATAACCGTTTCGCTCTGCTTGAGAGCACCCTCAACTTTCTCCAATCCTTCTCGCCATTTCTTAATTTCGTCAGCCATGCTTGCTTGCTGGGTTTCAACCGCATCTAGACTTTCTCCAGCTGTAGCAGCATCCGCATGAATAGCTCGAAGAGAACGTAATCGATCAAGTAGAGCGGGCAAAAGGGGCGCCAAATTCTCAATTGTCGAAAGTGTGCCATACAGAGCATGTATCTTGGCAACTTCTTCGGAATCCTCCTCATCCTCGAGAGGAATGTCCCCACCCGCAGCCCGTAATTTATCTTGTGCTTCTTTGGCTTCTTTTCGAGACTCTTGGAGCCTTTCGGCTTCTTGGGTGAGTGTGCGAACGCGGCGACTGATGCTATCCAGAGATGACGGTGTGGATTCGGAAATGAGTGAGACCTGTCGTTGAAGAGTATCAAGAGTTGGTAAAATAGCACGAGGGGTTCCATTCGATGTCAAAGCAACAGGATCTAATCCTAGAACCTTCTCCAAAAGCGCCAAACGCCCGTCAAAATCTGCGGCTCTCGCCAATGCGTGGCTTTGTTGGTACGTTGGGGCGTATGTGACTGTATAGGTCGTGGGATCTCCATTGCCTTGGGATGTTTGTGGTGGTCCATTTGCAGTAATTCCGGTTCCGAGGTCTTTGGCTAACTTTGCGCTGGTACTAGGTGTTCCTGCCAGGTTCGTAGCTATTCCATCCAACATCTTACTTAGCGCTGCCACATCAGGCTCTAGGTTTTTCGTCTCTTTGCTGTTTGTTTCCTTCTCAGCTTGCCGCTTCCCGACTTCTGCCTTGACCTCTTCAATTTCCCGCTTCAGTCTTGCAAGCCTACGCTCCAAGCCTTCTCCATCCTCATCGTCGCTGAAATCCCCATACTCCTCGGTGCCATCCTCGCGGATTTTCTGTCTTCGAGAAGAAGCCTTGTATGATTTCCGCTTCGCAGTAACCCTATCCGAGAAATCTACATCCCGGGCGTCGATTTGCGCAGGTTCGAAGTGTGAACGAGCTTCATCTGGATGTAGGCGTGAACGGGAGATGCCAGGAGTCTCGTCTTCGTCGTCGTCAAAGTCCTTGTAAGAAGAAGACGTTGATTGGGAATGCGCTCTTCCTGTCTTGAAAATATCAGCTTTGAGCTCTATTGAACAATTGGCATGGAACTGACCGGTGCTGTGGAGTTGTCGTCAGTCAGTTCAGGAGTTTCATAAATGTCTGGCGCGGAGTCCTGAGCACAGAAGTTAGCAGATGCAACTGGCCTTGGAATTCGTATTCTGGAAGATTCCTACCAGATCTGGAAGAGCCGCATACTTCCTGTTTAACGCCATTCTCGAGAAGCTGGAGGTTTGTATGGTGTAGCAGACCCTGGATGATTATATGCTGCAAACAACAAGCAGGGGTCTTACGAGCTTTGACCACCACCATTAACTCCATTAACTACCATCCTCCAGAACTCTGCGTTAATGTCGCAACATTACTTGTTCCACTGCCGATTTTGCATCGTTATTCTGCAAGCTGGATTTCTTGGGCTTTTGGCCGTCTTTCATATTCTAACTCTCTCGAAATTCCATTGTTTTTACCCTCTGCGAACCTGCCTCGCTAGCTACTTATCGCCCCGCAGTATCGGTGGTTGCGGTGAAATTCCCGAAGAGCAGACGACGGTTGACGCGACTGCAACGCGTTCCTTCCATTCACCATGTCCCTAAGCTTCTCCTGCCAGACGCCGAGGCGCGTAGGACTTTCTCGACCAAAAAATCAAGTGAATATAAGGAATCAAAGTATGGAATCCAAGGATAAAAACTCCAGCAGCACCAAAGGACAGGTTTCAACCGCATCACAATCCCGAAGCGATTCAGATCCCAAATCTCGAGTCTCTACCGTCCTGAAAACCGCATCGAAAAAATCGGAATTTAAAGTCCCAGATCAGATGGATGAGGAAGAGGATATTCTTGCGCCTCCGAAGGGGATGGATTCGGATTCGTCCGATGACAACACACCGGATATCAAGCCGACTATTTTCAAGGGCTCTCAAGTGGAAAAGAAAGGCGTGCAAGGGGCGAGCAATGGTCAAAATGTGTCCAAGAATGGCATGCCAGGAAAGAAGGCGACGGAAAGTGTAGTCTCGTCGCAGACGAGTGTTACGAGCAGTCCGAAGAGAAAGAGCCAGGAGGAAAGGGGAGGGGGAGACATGTTTGGCAAAAAAAACAAGAAGAAGAAGACCACAAGCAAGATATACACAAGCCAATCGAGTCAAGGACGAGGGAACCAAAAGCCTGTCCGTGGCTCAGAAGCGCCCTCTTCTAGTAATCCACCTCCACGAAGTTTGTCTCTCTCAATGAATTCTTTGTCCTGAATCCCAGCTAACCCTAGATAGGCAGCATCGATGATTCTCCAGCAAAGAAATTCAAAAAGGTGGATAAGCTCTTTGACGACGACGATTCGGATAACGAGGAAAGAGCTTCAATTAAGCTGTCGACATTGACACATTCAGAACTAAATACACCTATTTCTCCCCGAAAAGCAAAGGAAGAGCCGGTGAGATTTAAAGCGCCTGTCATGGACGATTCTTTGTTCAACGACGACTCGCCTGTCAAAAAGCGACCGAGAGGGAGACCACCAAAGAAGCCAAAGGCTGAGATAGAGCCACAGATGACGCAGTTGGCTACCTTCAAAATGGACGACGATTTGGATGAACTGCTTGGAACGGCGCACAATCTTGTAGAGGAATACAAAATTGAACTGCCCCCAGGATTCAAGAGCTCACAAGATAGCGACAACGAAGAACCTGGAACCAAAATACCCCGTTGTCCAATGTGCAAGCAACGGGTCGATCCTGCGTACCTGAAAAAGTTTTGGACGTTGAACACCCGAGCGCAAGAGAAATTCTGTCAATCTCATCAGAAACAAAGCGCCGAGGATCAGTGGAAAGTTAAGGAGTATCCTACAATCAATTGGAGAAAACTAGATTCGCGGATCAAGGAACACCATTCTTTCATCAAGAAGCTGATCAATGGTGCTGATTGTCAGTCGCGAACGCTACTCGAAGAGAAAGTAATTTCGGGTACAGAAAGAAATTTAGCAAAGGGCGCCTCGAATTTGACTCCGGGATACTATGGCGCGCGTGGCTTGCGGCTTATTTCAGAGAATATTGTGCGTTCATTTACCGTTCTGCTGAAGGAACGAGCTGTACAAGACGAATTGGTGTCTGCAAGAGGTGTGATGGGTTATGTGCAGTCAGTTGTGGTGCCAGAAGTTGTTGTGTTGTTGATTACGGAGGATATGAAGGTTCAAGATGATGAAGCGCGCAAAATCCTAGTGGAAAGCGCTGATATTGGAGAGCTTGTTCACGATGAAGTTGAAGATGTTGTAAAGCGACGTGTTGAAGACAGCGAAGATGATTCTGACGGATGAGAAATTTTGCTTAATGAGCGATTGGCTGCACAGGCTGCACAGGCGTTGTACACATGCTCAGATAAATCTAGCTGTGGGCTATATATGATAGACTGTCTTTTTGCTTAATACCGTATTAATTCATCTACAAAGTCGCCCTTCCATTTCCCGTTTGCTGTCTATTTTCTTTCGTTGTATGGCACAACGAAGTGTAAATTGGAAGAGATAAATAGGACATTGTCCACGTCCCTTTTTTGGGTCGGTATTTCACTCTCCCAGTCATTCTGGCACAATGAGCGTCAAAATTGCGAAGGATAACATGTAAACCAATTTAAGCAACATTAACCATACTTTGGTTTTCGAGCTTCGGTTCGGGTTCTAACGCTCTGCCAAGCGAAGTCTCGTCACGTGCTAGCGAGGACGCGACGCGCGGGCCAGCGCTGCTTCGAGACGACACCCTATCATCAATCAACAAACTCTACGCATATGCTAGCCACCTTTAGCTTTGAGGCTACACCATGTCTTCGCCGTCTCCGCAGTCTACTTACGATGAGATGATACAGCGCGTCAGAGAGCACCAGATGGAGTACTATACTCAAGGACGTCTTATAGCGCGTAAGTACTGGCAAGCCCAAATCTATGCTTCCTCTTCCTTGCAAGCACGTTCCAGTGCCTATAGAACACACCGTTCAAAGCGGGTAATATTTACTGGAGCTGACCATCTGTAATTTAGTGGAGAGAAAGAGAAAGCATCTGGCGGCCGATGAAAAATGGCCCACATCCTCAAGGTCATCAAAACGCCTGCGACAACAACGTATCACGAAAAACTCCTTACGAGGCCCAATTCAAACGCCATTTTATGGTTTGATCGAGTTGGTGGGCAACGAGGCGCCAGACCTAGAGACTTTACTCGCTCCATCGCCTCATCCCCGAGCGGCCTTTCCCTTTCCAATTTCGACCGACAAGAACAAACCAAAATTTGATAGGTTCAAAGACCTTCCCCTTGAACTACAACGTATGATATGGGAGGAGGCATTTCATCTTCCAAGGTTCATTGAAACCCGAGTGCCACACAGCGATACCTGGTCCTACGAGCGTCAATTTGCTACTCTCTCCCAGTATCACGTTCTCCATCACGTTTGCCGGCTGAGCAGGGAGATTGCTCTTAAAATATACGAAGAGTTGCATGGGACCTGGGGTCCTAGAGCGGATCGGAGGTGCGTCCTTGCTACAATCAAATTACTGACTTTAAAGACAACGCTAACGTAAAACGAATTTGCTAAACAGATGTACTGCTACCAATTTTTCACCAGCTCGCGATACCATCTTCTACCGTGATATAAACTATGAAAACTCTTTCGGTCTGATCGGCGTTCGCGCGCCGAAAGGCACCAAAATTCAACACCTTGCCCTTCCAATCGAGGCCATACTTTGCTGTGAAGAATCTCCGACATGGTCGACGAAAGTAAAACTGTTGGACATGAATTATTTGAAGACATTGACATTAATGATTGGAAGCAAAGAAAAAAGTTGGCTCGGGGCTAGGAATATTGAATTAAGAGATTTGGAAGAGTGATTAACGGATGGCAGGTCGAGATTGATCAGGCTTGAGGGCATTGAGTTCGACATCAAGCATGTTGGGGCTTTCTTGAGCGGAGCATTTTGGCCAGGTATAGTTCCTAGCCAACTGAAAACCCGTTATGCGGGTGGATTTTTCCCTGAATTCGACAGGATATGGAAAGGTGTGAACGTTAGGGTTGTTGCGTGGAAGCGGGACGGGTAAATTGAAGGCTCTTTTGCGCATGTAAGAGCCCTTGACTTCATTATTAACATACCACTTTTGATCTTGGTCTCGTTATACCTTGTCAAACAATAAAAACAAGCAAACTAAAGTTCGATTAGACGGAAGGATATTTGACTCGCACCGCTGTTGAGAAGTGAATTGCTTAAGAGATTCCATGCTCGAGGGCCACAAGTGAAGACGCAACATATATGTTAATAGACGCGGTTTTTGTGGTGGGTTCGAGGGAGACTATGCTAGTCACTTCCTTACCTTATCGCTCACTTTTTTTGTCGCGCAAATCCTTCTTGCATCGCTGGCTATAGTGCTTCTTAATAGGTAAAATACGATGTGTACCCTAAGCTGGCGCTCGAAACTAACCTAAAATTCGCCAACTTAATCATGTTATCTCCGGGAGGTGATAATCTTGATCTCGAGAGAGTGAACAGTGAGCATTTCGTTCACGTATGAAGAAGAGAAAAACTTTCGCCGCTACTCTCTTTCCCCGCCAGCTTAAATAATCAAAACCTCGCCTCCAAATATATTTCCTGGGCATTTTAGTTTCACTCAATCACCTTTGGCTTTTCAAACCTTCCCTCCTCTAGAGTCTTCCCACTATCTTCCCTTTAGTCCCCAACATCCCCTTCTCCACACCCATATCTCACCACGAAGCGTCGTGAACCAGCGAACCTTACCTCAGCCTTCTCAGCCTCTAACAAGTTATCAACCTTCCTCAATCCAAGCGCATCAAAGCAATTCAAACACTTTAGATTACTGCTGCAACCACGGCAAATTTTCACTTCCAAGTATCCCTAACCACCTTACTACCTTCGTTCAAACAGTGCTAGCATATCATTTTCCTCGTTGCCTCTCACCCCTCCTCTTTTCTCACATCACCCAACTCCTTTCCTCCTCTCATGCCAGTGATTTACACCAACTATTATACCAATCGCGCGGGGTATCTCCGAATAACAGGGTAACCTAGTTGTAAGAAATCCTACGAGTAATCCTTAACCGGGTAAGCTAACGAGAATAGCACTTAGCAAGGTACCATCCATCAAACAACTCCAGCAGGGAAAGGGCCCTCAATTTAACGTACTACAACACCCACCTCTTTTCAACTAACAATAACAAACAACAGCAACAACCAAAGTCCAACTACACCACACCACACCACACCACACCATCATCTCTTAGTATCATCACCCCGCAATCCGCCACAGCGCATTGAACCTTCCAGACTCTAGCCTAGCTCCCGCCAAGACCATCCGTCTGACACGCCTAGCCGACGCCGACTTGAGCACACGGATAGAAGACTCTGCTTTGACTCGATACTACTGTGTAGCACTGGATTAGCCGTGCTGACAGCGTGACGGGAGGTCATGATTCTTTGCCCGTGTTTGAGTTTCATAATGGATGATGATGATGATGATGGGTGGCAAGCCAACCGAAACGGCACTGCTATATTGTATCCAATAACTTGTCAAAATCATAGTATATGCACGAGGGGGATACATTCCCCTAGAAGCTCGATTTGCTGTCCAAGCACTTACTACCAATTGCTACAAACACTTGAACAGTCCTCACTCATCATCACACACAGGGGATAGTCATCTAATATTTTCTTCTCCCCTTGCACTGTCAGTCCATCAAAGCAGGACATACGTCTTAGAATTATCAATTAGTACAACAGCGGCCCCCCTACCAAAACAAAAGGAAGTTGGCCCTACAGATAGGTATAAAATAAATAGAAAAGGGTATTCGAAAACGATATAAGAAAACCAAATATCCACATTTGCAAGGCATTCGAGTGACAAAAGAAGTAAAAAAGCCTTGCGTACTTTATACAAATAACAGAACAAAAAAACAAAAGAGAGAAGGTATATGTTCGCGCTACCCACTTGCTCGCTCGCAATACAGGGTTGCAATGTTCATGCAAATAAACAAAAAAACCATTGTCCATAAAGGAGGATGCCGACCAGATCCCTGTGAAATCAAGGCCCAACAAAATTAAACCCCCTTTCCCGTCGTTTTGAGCTAGCCTTGAACGCCTTGAAGATGGATGATTAATGCCCTTAAAAACGCCTACCAACTCCAATTCATCAATGTCATTATACATAGGTTTCCCGGTTCGAGATTCGATTATGCTTTTTTCTTTCCGAAGATGGATCGGCTTTGCGACTTGCTTCGTATGCTCTTGCTGTCTTTATCTTTTTCTGATGAGAAACGTGGCGCGGCAGTCCTTTCATCACCGTCATCGTTGTATTTGTCTTTGTAAATCCTAAATGATGTGTCAAAATAATGGTCGTGTATTCGGTTCAAGCAACATACCAACTATTTCCAACCATGGAAATACCTTTAGCTTCAGCTTGACGATAGAATTTGGCGCTCTTCTTTAAATCTTTCTTACATCCTATCGCCTGTGCGTAGCAGAAGCCTGCCTCCGCAAGCGCATCGGCGTCTCCCCACGCTGGAAAGCTTTATTAGTTTCCATATCAAGTCAAGAGTTTTCAGACAAGCTCACCTCCAGCAATCTCGAAACAGCGTAGTGCAAGCACTTTATCCTGTTCAATACCCCAGCCGTTCATGTGACTAACACCAAGTTCATAAATACTCAAAGCAAATTGAGCCTTTCTAGTTTTTCTTTCCAAAGTGTCGACTGCCTTTCCATCCTTGATTAGATCTTCCTCATCTGCAATTTCCAAGCTAGCAGAATCCGCAGCTTTTCGTAACCATGCTACTCCTTCTTTCTGATCGGGCCTGCAACCCCAACCATGTCTACAGGCTAGAGCATAAAGGAGCATTCCTGTAGGATGATTCTGACGTGCAGCAAGCCGGAGGTGATAAGTTGATTTGGTTAGAGCACCTGCTTCATGATATTGAATGGCTTGAGTAACATGTTCCTCGGCGGAGCAGTTCAAAGAAGAGCTAATAGATTTGGGTTTGATGGTAGCCCCCGAAGATAAGGAAGAAGCTCCCTGCTCTGAAGAAGGCCGGCCATCGTATGAAATTGATCTAGGGTCTATCGAAGGTCGGCCTGGGTCGAGGGAAGGTCTCATCGGGTCGGGCCGGTGTGAAGATGTAGAAGGCCGCGAAGGAGGCGAGGGTGGGGCATTTCCAAAAACACGGTCAGGATGCTCCCACCCAAACTGTGTTTGCGGATTTTGAAAGACCAACGAGTTTCTCTGCAATAGCTTACCTCGCGGTAAACAAAATCGTGAATACACGTATGACGGCGCCGCTCCAGTTTCGTTGTCTGGGAATCCATCACTGTGCATGCTCACAGGTGTATGAGCAGTATCATCGGCCATAACGAAGGAGGGTTGACTATCGGAAGATGCCTGTCGCGAAGGTCCCTGTGGAGTCTCACGTCCTGGAGTCTCGAGTGCAGGCGGTCCAGTGATACTTGCTCTACTTATTGGCCGGGAGAAGTTGAATGCAGGTCGAGGTAGTTTCGTTCCCCCTACTGATATTTCAGAGTTTATAGAAGGCGATCTTGGGAAGTGTGCAGGCGAAGTAGGAGGGCTGGAAATGGCACTACTTGAAGAAAGTTTTCTATTCGGAGACAATGTACGGGGCTGTGATGTACTCGAACGGCTCATATCATCATCCGAACTCTCGACAGACAGCGATCGTGGGCTTGGTGTTCGTTGTTGGTATGGTGACCGAGGAGGGGCTAAAGCTCGAGAATCATAGTTGTTTATTCCTAATGCCATATCATTTGGTCTCCGAGAACCTTGGGCCCGCGACCGAACAGCTTCCGCACTCATACCTGGGCGCATGACCATTGGAGCCATCCCTGGTCTGGACCAGTCATGTTCTTCTTCCACTGGCTTTGGCGACTGCTCTCGTCGAGCTCCAAAATATGAAGGTTCGTTGGTTTGGTTCGGATGCTGTCTTCCTCGGAATGGCTCTCTGTTCCGCAGATTTGCGCGGGGCGATGCCATGGGCATGGGCGATGGCATTGGCGGGCGCACATCATTGTTGGGATGCGGTGCACCACCAAGAATTGGATGAACCGAAACTGGTCGGTTTAAAGGTGCCTCCACCTCTGTTTGTTGAGCAGGCGAAGGACTGTTGCCTGGCGACGTAGGAGTTCCCGCCTGTTGGTCCGCTGACATTGAACGTAAATAGTTGGGGCGCTGCTGGCTCAGTGAGTCTTGAATGGCGAGTGGAGGAAGCCTGCTCATCCGCCTTCCACTATTCATACTCTCCTCCAGCTGCTTGGCCAAGGCTCGACTTTGTGCTGCGAATGCATCAAGAGGAGAGAGCGCGGGTGGTACTTCTCCTGCCACATGCAGACGTGGTGATGGTATGCTATTGCTGTATCCGCTCCTGGGAGATGCGAGGCTCGAAGCGACGGTCGTCGCAGACTGCCTCTGCAGGTCGATAAAATGCGGTCTAGTTGACATGGTGAAAGAAGCGCGATGGCGATGGCGACGGATTTCGATGCCGCGATCGATCCCTAACCCTCCTCTCGAAGATCAAATCCAATTGTGGGATGGTCGACGTGGTGAATGATAAATGGTAAACTGCGGACAGGAGAAGCAAATAACAGTCGCAGAAGCAGATCCAGATTGCTCGGACGTCGTGGCTGTAGTTGAAT
The DNA here is from genome assembly GCA_003988905.1 of Hymenotorrendiella dingleyae. Classification (NCBI taxonomy): domain Eukaryota; kingdom Fungi; phylum Ascomycota; class Leotiomycetes; order Helotiales; family Helotiaceae; genus Hymenotorrendiella; species Hymenotorrendiella dingleyae. The sequence goes on from QYAP01000619.1 coordinate 10,815, forward strand.
GAGTGTGGTGTTGGGACCGTTCGTCCGGAAAGATGATGGACTAGCACCAAAGGTTGACTGGTGGCCGTCACTGCGCAGGGCGGCTGTGTACCGTTTGGTCGGTCGCGGCGTGGAAGGATCTTCGTGATTAAGCTCTCTGGGTCGGGATCGAGGGTTTTGCAGATGCTATAGATGTTTCAACGAATGACGAGGACAAGAGATGGCGACGGCCGGCGATGGAGTCTGAATCCGTGGAAATGTAAATGATGGGATAGCCCGAATGGGGATGGATGGAAGGAAGTGGTGAAGGGTTGAAAGTGAAATGTTGCAGAAGAGTACGAAGTAGATCAGTAGACTAAAGGAGTGTGGGTGCTGAAGCAGCGGTGTTGCAGCACGATGGAAATGTTCGTTTCAAGATGATTTGGGGAGGGGATGGGCGTGAATGGGATGAGCAGCCGGTGGGTGGGCGACAGCGGGCGTGGAGAAAATGAATGCAGGTGCTGGGCGGCGGGTTGCGTTGCGCTGCGCTGCGTTGCGTTCCGCTGCTGCTGCACGCGGAGGTGATGGCTTCGGCTTGGGGAAGGGAGGCCTTGGGCTTTGGGCCTTGGGAGCTTGGAGGCGAAAAGATGGGCTGGCTGGGTCGCTGCACTGCTGCAGGTCGTTTAATCGCCCTGGCAGCAGTGGGCAATCTTCACCTTTTTGCTCGTAGACCCTCTGGAAGCTTTGTTTGGGGACGCCCCCTGTATACTAAGGCGCTAAACCTAATACAGGCAACATTCTGGTGGGCCATCAGAATGTTGCCTGTATTAGGAATGGTCTGGAATGACTAAGCCACCCAAACGAAGCCAGGCACACGTCCCCAGTCTTCGCATGCGGCCCCGTCTCTGGCGTCTCGTTTCCCACCCAGGAACCCCTTACAAAATTGCAGAGATGAGATGAGAACGAGATGGAAATGGATTGGACGGACACAACAACAGATCAGCAGAGGCCCGTACGTGATGGCTCTGGTGATGGCTCAAGCTAAAAACTACTCGACACCAAAAATCTTGGTGCAGACGATCAAGAGGCTGAAGATGGTCTTCTCCCTTCTCACGGGCTCCTGTCGTCCTGGGGATCCGCTGGCGTTGCAGTTATTATGGGGCCTCCAAAGAATAAATTTTGTCCCAGGGGCAGGTTGAGGCAGGTTGACCAAAAATACATTGCCGGCCCTATGTCAGACGCTTCCCCGGCCAGAAGATGGGGTCATGCGGCTGCCCCTGTGATGGCGAGAGCTTCTAACCACTTGCGTCCCTCCGACCCTGGATTGAATTTTAGGGGTTCAACAGCTGACATGTTACAGCGAGTTCTACAAAATGTTCCCTCGACCTCAATTCGCCCTCGAGTCTCTACGGCCAATTCATATGAATTTTTCCCCTACTCCAAACAACAGAGACTTATTCTGAGAAAAGTCTTGAGGCGGAGGGAGTACGGCGCAAACCCACCTGCGCTTATAAAGATACAATTCCCAAAATAGCTCCTCAAAACTCCAGCAACGATCGGCGTCTTTTGCCGTCCGCAAAACCTCTCCCTCGTTCATGTGAAGGCTGATGTAAGCCCGTTGGTGGCCTGCCAAGACAAACGCGGAGTAGTATATCCTACGAATCCCTCCGCAAGAACACTACCCTTTCTGAAATCCGTTTCGTTACAGGAAGTTCCTGATGGCGTCGCCTAGTTTGGAGATTTGTTTGTGGCACGTTGCGGTAGAAGGGTTGGAGGGAATTGGTACTCCACGACCTCGTCATGATCGCATAGGAAACGGTTGACAATTGACCAACAAGTCACTTCGGTTTTGCCTGCTCATTTCGACTCTTCTGACGGGGCAGGGCGAATCGACATGCTTTTGAAATTTCACTACGATTCCCACACAGTGATTGGCTTGCAAGCCGGCCCTCTGCCATTTTTCAACCTCATTATTGAGCTCTTCCTCTCACAGACTAAAAGTCCAGGCCCTCTCCCATCTTGAGCCTCCTCGTGCCAGGCCATCGCAGAAATCTTGGTTAAACGGGAATGAGGGCAGGCTTATTAACAATTCAGTATCTCGATTCTCCTCATAACAAAGATTCCTGCAAGTCAATATCACAGCAACACAAACCCTCTAGTCCCCCCTCCACCAATTCCAACAAACCGATCCCGACAAAACCTCATCATGCATCATCGCATCCCGATCCCGCCTGCCCGCAACCGCCATTCACCTCGCCGTTAAAGATTGCAGATCAAAAGCTTTAGTCTACCACCTTATCCTCTGATAGGCGTTCAAGAATGCGACCTTCTGATCGACCCAATTCCCCGTTTTATCTTTTATCTTTTCCATCGAAATCTTATCATGTCTCTTCCATCTATCCAATCATCTCTCCCTTCGCCAAAACAAAAAACCTTCTAGAACACACACCTAGAGTCTCAGCTAAAACAAACACCAAAACAACACCCCCTCCCTCTAAGGACCTTACCCTGACGTCAGTCAACCTTCCCTTTCCGTCGCCAATCACCGCCAGAAAATTTCCGTTAATCAAATTTCACCCAAGACGGGGAAAATCACAAACAGGGTTTATCGACGCGAACACAGAAACAAAATTGCACAACAGTGGTCCTACTCACGACTTCTCACGGGACCACCTATGACGTGCAATTTCGTGCAAAAACATCGATCGCGATGTTCACGGGATACGAAGGATAAGTAAGATGTCAAAGATTGGCTGCTATGGATGTTTTGATAGGTGTTCCTGGAAAAAGGGGCAAATTCGAGGAGATATGTTTAGGCTCACTATTTGACCTATCGGAACCCTCAACTCAGGAGCTGAAAACATGCCCCTCAGCTACCGCACCCACCTCGCTCCTAATTATTGGAAACGAACGTTAGAACTTGAAAGCTTCCCCTCGTTCCTCATCTCGTTTGTCCTCGTCGACTACCCCGTACCCACTTCCTCATTTTGTAAAATGTTGATGCGTCACGTAGGCCAAGAGCCGACAATCATGGGTACTACCTGTTCATATTTGCTAGTTTGTTATATTCAAATCCTCTGAACTCCAAACCATGCCAGCCCCCCAAAATGATGCCAAAATAATGTACCCCCTCACATGGTTTTGGATTGCAGCTTTCGAAGGCGAGATCCGCCCTCGTACAAGCCACGATCAACAGCTGCCGCCACTGTCAAAGTACCTCCAATAATCGCACAAAGTCCAGTCAGAAATCCGGTAAAACTCTTTGATCTTTCCTCGCGGTTGATAACCTTCATAGGGGAGATATCCTATGCGTTGTTAGTACTTGGGCCTGAGCATTTCAATGATTTGGAGACTTACATATGAGAAGAAAACACCTGGAATACCGCCACGGGCATGCACCTTCTCCTTGTGGCCCTCGGCAGCGTCATCACCTCCGTTCAAGCTTCTGCGATGGCTGGTAACCGAATATTGATGGGTCTCGACACTTCCATCACTTTGATGCCCATAGCCACCGAGTCCAACATAATCATTTCCGGGGTGTTCAGGAATATCTTTTGTCTCCCATCCAAGAGGCAGATAAGAGGTCGAGACAACCTTAACAAAGTACATGAAGTTGTACGCAGGATCGCCAGTAATTTGCTCGGTGTTGTCCAATGGATTTTGGTGGTGATTGGTCCATTCGTTGATCTGTTTCTTGCCCATTTTCTTGGTCAAGTCATCTGGGAGTTGTGGTCCAAAGCGGAGGTGATGGATTTGGTGAGTGAAGGTGTGGCCACCTTCAACTGGGGTATCCAGATAGTTGTTGAGGTCGTGGACGTGCATATTGCCGTTACTGAAACTCCTTCCTGGAGCAATATGGAAGTTTCCAATGACCTTGTTGACTCGAAGACCTCCCTCGATTCGGCATCCCTCCTTTCTCTGGGAGTCCAATTTCTCTCCGTAGTGTTCGCGCTCGCACTGTTCAACGTTTTCGCCTCGTCCAAAAGCCCAGGAAACACTTGCATATGCCTCTCGAACTTCGTCGCAAGTATTACAACATCCAGCTTTTATCGCATTTGCAGGAGGGGTAGCGCCGTAACAACCACCGCAGTATTCTGGATCAAGATGCGTGGCCTTCTCATCTTCCGAGTGTCTATAACTAGTTGGCACAATGTTTTGCAAGGTCCAATTTGGGAAACTTACAGATCTAGAGCAGTGATATCGATGACATGACCACCCTCATGCTCGGGTAGAAGTCTAACCTTGCTAACACCGTGCATAACTCCAACTTGTTGTTCCCCAGATACATCCATCACGTCCAGGGTTAGGAGTTCGCAAGGAACCTTGGGGAAGGTAATATTTAAGTGAATTTCCATCTTTTCGCCTGTTTTCAGTACACCCAGTTAGCACAGGCAATTCCTAGGATCTACCTGTTAGAAGATCACCAACCTCGGCCCTTATCGACTATCAATTCAGGATGAACAACGATGCGCCTGTAATCCGCCCATTCACCCCAAGCAAGCCAGAAAACGATGAGCAACGAAGCTATCGTCACAATACCTCCCGAGGTTGTGCGCACTCTTGCCTCGTCCACAGTCTTGGTAAAGGCATCTAGCCGTGTAAACCTAGATTTTGGTGCCATTGTAAAGATTTGAAGATTTGAAATTGGCGTGTGCAGGTCGTCGCGAGCCTTGCGGCAGAAAATCGAAGGACCAGTTTCCACTCAAAGATGCATAAAGTAATATTCAACCGACTCAATCGTCCTCAGAAAAGGAAAGGGTAGCAAGAACAAAGGTTGGCGATGTTGATGAATGGCTTTGGCAGCAAGAATTGGGCAGAAAACTAATAAATTCCCCAGGCTGTGGTCAAACATACCTAGGTCCTAGAAGAGGACAGCTTTCAAGGGCTCGGCGTTTGTGAGGCCGCGCGGGACTTGCGCTGCAATGCGGGTCCCACTTTTTAAGGTACCTGCAGGGAGCCGGCTTGGAACCAGCACTTTCTTGATACCGCATACTCGAGGGTTCATAGCAGTTGGGTGAATTCTGAAGATGTACAGAACGTTTTGCTGTGCGTGAAAATTTGGTCTGTGACGCTCCGCTGGTCCTCCGGAGGCCACTGCCGTGGAGGCTGTCTTCGCTACGCTCTCGTTACTAAACGCAAATTTGTATAGGTAGTAGGTACGCTACTCAAGTATATCCTCACCTCTCGAGCGCAGCGAGCTACGGGGGTTTGGGGGCTGGCCCCCATGAAAAAGAGGAGGGTGATAACGCTCCGCTGGTCCTCCGTGGGCCACTGCCGTGGAGGCAGTTTTCGTTTTCGCTCTACAACTCGACCAATCAGGTTATAGGTTATAACTACACATAATATACTTCACTTCCAGGACTCTTAGGTTTGGGGGTGGTTGGCCAAAGCGTGGCCCTATATCAACTCCTCTTTAACCTTCAAAAAGAAAAGCGAATTTAAAATAATATTAACACCTATAATCCTTGAAATGATAGAAGCTAAATAAAGCTTGAAAGATTACTCCATAAATACTATACAGATTATCTCAGTTCAATAGATGCGTAGTATTAGATTCAAAGATCCCGAATGTATTATCTCAAAGCATCCAAGAGGGCGACTTTCTCTATTCTCCGGTCTATACTCGTGGGCCATCCAGGAAGAGTTACGGGACTGAATGTCTTCATATTAAACACTCACCTTTAGCTACACCGCATTAATCGGTTCAGAGCGCCTCCCGTTTTTGATGGAAGAGAATTGAGGTTAATGGGAGAGTCTCTCCCGTTTCAGGGCCTCCGTCATATCAACCCTTATTGTGCCAAGATATTTAAGAGAATAGACGTTGAAATGAAGAGGATGCGGTACCTAGGTATATATCATGCTCTGGTTTGCCTGTGTATTCAGGGGTGTCGAAAGAGGAATTGGGAAAGTAAAATCACCTTTCAAAGTGGGTTATTCAGATGGCAATACCAATGTAGAAAGTTGGATGACATTCACTGATAGCGGTTGGCTCTAAGTTTGACTCATCACGTTAGTCTCGAGGCCTGAAATCCAGCCATGTTGATGGTGAATCAGACTCCGATCATTCCCTCGGCTGAGGCGCACCTGCAGACAAGGGTCAGCTCAACACGTGACCGAAGAAAGCCCGCTCCCTTAGGGGCGTGCCCCTGTTCCGATAAACCGTACCCCGACGAACTGTATGATGTGCCGATTTAAGGAGGGTCGAGAGAAAAGTAGACCGTGGAGCGTTGGTATTATAGCTTAGACGTTGATTGTATGGTGATTGTCGAGTCTCTTGGAGGTTAAATATTATTCCTGGTTGATGGACGGTCTATTGACCGTCGAGATATGATGTCCGTTATCCCTCCGAAGGGTTCGGAGGACGGCCCGATGATTCGGCGGTAGGATAGTGGAGTCTCCGAGAGGCTATAGACTCAAAAAAGCTGAATCTTGGCGTCCAATCATTGTGCATGTGAAACCCTCGTAGACTCGTAGACTCGTAAACCTGTAGATTTGTAAACGTGTAAGAAATAATTGTTTGTTTGTTTGTTGATTAATTTATATCCTCATTTTATGCGCAAAGCGCGCAAAGTGAGGCCTTACAGTTTTGCCTCAGGCATAAATATCTCCGACCGTTCCGCCGACCGTCCGTCGACCATCAAAAAGTTTTAGACCTTTTATCTAAATAACAGTCATATTCCTTATAACGGTTTAAAGACCGTTTATATGTGACTATTTCTATTCGACGCTCAAAGAGATTTAGACCGTCGGACAACCATCCCCCTACGGTTCCCTCGATCAGGCATACGCCCCTAAGGTCGTCAGCCTTGCCTACGATCGGGCGCATTCTTTGACGTCTGCGTCTTCAAACACAACCACAATCAACACCACTGCGACAAACAACCTAATTTTTTCGTAGGTCCACTCTTCCCATGTTTCTTTGTGACTCCGAATAGACTACTCACACCTGTTCATTCATTTACAGGCCCGTTTCGAGTCACCACTCCGCTGAGTTCTCCGTGAAGCTACCATTTCACCCTCTACCACGGCGGCTGTTCAACGGCATATCAAATTTTGTAAGTCTTCATTTTCCTGCCAAGCTTCTATGCGATTCTAGATAAGCACTAATCACCTCTTTCCTAGATATGATTTAGGTCGCAATCCTACCGCTCTCTCCACAGAACGAACCATCCAACCCCTCCATCAACAGGCAACTACGGCCTCACGAATCTCGCAACAAAGAATATTGCGACTCTTCCCCATAGAATTCAGCCACCGATACTATGCTCAAGCGCTCCTCGCCAGCCCCGCGGGGTCCCAGAAACTCCCCGGGTGTTCATAGCAGAGGAGGGATTCAGAAGCGCAAAACCGGCGCTACTCGGGTTGACAGAGATGGAGATTTGGTGATGGACCCCGATGCGCCGGGCGGGAAGCGCAAATCGGGTAGAGGACAACTTGGTAGTGGGCCTTCCAGAAATCAGGGTGGACGAGGGGGAAGCTCAAGTCGAGGAGGAGCGCCGAAGACGCTGAGAGCCCAAAATGCCATCATCAGAGGCTTAGGAGCAAAGTACTCACAAGCCAACGTTCTGGAATCGCGTATCACCGCTTCTGGCCCGTCGCTCCAAATTGAAGGCCTGAAGGAGAGTAAGGCAGCTTCGAATCCCGACGGTGGTGTCGAAAGCCTGCTAGCTTTTCTGGAACGGAAGGCAAGCGCCCAATCGAGCAGAGCAGTGAAGATTATAAAGGTATGTTATAGAACTGGTGGCAGATCTCCGGGGGGTGCATATCACCACCTGTCAGGCATAGGTCATTCATTTGCCGATCTACAAGGAGTTGGAGTCCGACCTGGATTCCTAAACGACGCGGTCCAGGATGGAAACCAAGGTTGGAATACCTTGCTAACGTCAAAATAGTCACTTCTGAGGGGTGACATGGTCATTATTTATGCTAGTGCGGAAGATGTGGAGGAGATACGAAAATTGAACAACTTTATGTTTGCCGGCGCTACTCTCCGGATTCAAGAAGACGAACTTCCATCGAAATCGGACAAGCTTGTGGGGAAAAAGGAAAGCGAAGTTTCACCAAGCGCACAAGAGACCAAGGAACTTCTTCGTGCGGTCCTTGCTGGGAGATATGACTCGAGTCTGAAGCTCTTGAATTTGTCCGCTCTCGCCCAAGATCCCGGACTGATACAAATGGGGGTCTTCGACGGCACAACGACCACCTCGAAAATCTTTCCTGCTCTCATGGTAGTTTGTGATGGATTGTTCCAAACGAGGAAGGACAAATTACATGCCATCGCGAGTGTCACCCTTGCCGACAACAACTTGCCTGATGTTGCCGATGTTGCCGCGCTCGCCCAAACGTTCCCCGACATTAAACATATCGACCTTTCACGAAACCAGATTACAGACCTCAGCTGTTTCAATGCTTGGGGCAAAAAGTTCGCAGGTCTGAAGACCATGCTGCTGACCGACAATCCGATTGCGTCAAAATTGCCTGAGCTTCAGGCTGATCTCCTCAAAAAATACCCATACCTGGAAAACCTGAATGGAATACAAATCAGAACACCCAATGAAGTTGCTGCTGCCATCGCACGAGCTAGATTCCCCATTCCATTAGCTGGCCCAGTCTTCCGCGATGTCGGCGGGGTTGGAGAAAACTTTATACGCCAACTGTTCCCACTCTACGATACGAATCGCCCGGTGCTTTTGTCAAATTTCTACGACAACAAATCTGTCTTCTCGGTATCTACCAATATGTCTGCACCTCGAGACCACAAAACCGGGTCTTTCATTCCACCCTGGGCACTATACACAAAATTTTCGCGAAACTTGGTCAAAATCAATCATCTCCCGTCCCAAATGAGCCGCCTTCACAGAGGTAGTCATTCTATCAGCGCTATATGGGCATCACTACCGGCAACTCGCCATCCTGACGTCCAAACTCAAGCGAACAAATACATCTTCGAGTGTCAACCTTTACCGGGCGTCCCAGATCCTACTGGACAAAGCCCACAAGGGGTTGACGGTTTAGAAATAGTCGTACACGGCGAATTTGAAGAGCAAAACGACAAGCCGGAGCCGGCACGCCGAAGTTTCTCGCGAGCATTTGTCTTAGGACCTGGTGGACCAGGAGGACCACAAATCGTCGTCATCAGCGATATGTTGACTCTTCGTCCTTGGGGGCCTTTGCCCTCTCCACGAGCTACAATTTGTCAGGCACCAGCTACTCCATCAGGTCCGCTGCTTCCAGTTAGTGATGCGCTACTTCCAAACCCGCTTACTGCGGACCAGTTCAACGCGAATCCGCTCGGTCAAGCCCAGCTTCCAAACCAACAAAATCAAAATCCTCTCAATCAGGGCTCGATTCCGCAGAACTCGGATCAGGCGAACCAAGAGGCTATGGCAATGCAGTTGGTGGCAAAAACCGGTATGACGCCTCAATACGCTGGGTTGTGTTTATCAGAGACAGGATGGGACCTTGAAAGGGCCTATGCTGCGTTCACTGCAAACAAGGCAAGTTCCATCATCTGCTTATGACTAAACAAATGCTAACATATCACAGGAGAAATTGCCAGCCGACGCTTTCATCAACGGAACGTCCGTATAAGCCAGGAGAATTATGGGACTTGCACACGCAGCCAGATATTTAGACATGGCTAGGAGGAACTTGTACACGATACATTGTTACGGTACATAATGCACATGCAGGCACGGAATGAAATGAAATGACACAAAATGCATATAAGGATAGTGGTGTGGGATGTTTTTTTTTGTCTTGTTTAGCGTGGAGTCAAGGGAGGGATATCAGCATAGCGGCAGCATCATTTGCATGGGAACGTAAAGCTGTCTTTTGACATGCTGCGTTGAAGGGGGGAAGGGAAAGGAAACCACAACTCACAGCGAATTTGACCCTTAGCGGGTTAGCGCCATACAAAATTCAAGTTTGAGCATTCGCAGCGTATATAAACCAATAATTCCTCACTCCATCTCTTTAGTGATCTGTTACTGCGATGCTTAGCTAGCTGCTCTTATCCCTAGCGACTTTTGAGCTTAATATAATAATAAATAAGGAAAGAGGGAGGGCGACTTGTGATTGTAGTCTTGGCAGAGATCGTGGTTTACTGGCTTGACTTGTGGAATTGTTGCAGACAATTACTAGAAGACACCGGTCATGAACTTGGAACTTCGCCTTCATGTTGGTTCTTTATCTGGTATCTACTTTTCGGGATGAATACAATACTGGATGAACAAAAGTTGGAGAACCCAGAGAGTTGAAGGCTTAGGGTTATTGTTTCCTTTACTGTTTACTCTTCTTACTTCTCCTATATCCTCGCTCTATCGAAAACCATCCTATCTATCGTCAATATAACCTACTGCAACGATCCCCTTTTCCATGTATTTTACTCTTTTACCCTTCCAGATCCCATTCGTAATTAGATTACCGCATTAAGTGGAATACAACCCCCCCCCTTCTCGCCCGATTTGGGGTCAATTATGTCAGTTTATGAGAAAAAATTGAGGTTAAATGAAAGAGGATCACCCGTTTTCGGTGCCTCTATCATTCTGACCTCTGTTGTGCCAAACCATCATAAAGAATTAAGATCAAAACGGGGAGATAATGGGAGTCTCGTATTCCAATTAATACGGTACCCCATTTTCTCACTTGGGGTTTGTAGTCCCACATAAATTCAGTATTTCTTTCTGGGATCGGTCCGTGCAATACAAACCCTTAGCCTAGCACATATACGTAGCCTTCGGGAGTTCCCTTTTGGGCGTTAAATTGAACAAGCAAACAAGCAAACACTCCATAAACCGTGCTGGGCAAAGATCGCGATATTGTAAATATATAGAAACTATCTTAGAAGCAGCGGGTGAGGAAAAAAGAGAAACCGATTTGAATCTATCTTTGATTGATCGACCAAAAACTCGAAATCTGGCCCTTACACACCCGACTTACCCTGCGATGGGATCTAGTTGCCCTCCTTTTAGGCTTTCATGGGCCTTCGCCACTAAAAGAGAGGCGCAATAACGAAGAATTATTATTCTCGGTCCAGCTTGATTGCGACTCATAAACTCCATGAGATAGTTGATAAGCTATGAAAGTTTTCTACTTTGAAATGGCTTAGGTTGGAAGACGATAGTGACTTAAGTTGGTGATATAGGAGAAATGGGCGTACCTACTTTGGTTTTCTAAGTGAAAATGGGGATTTATACGCATATTTCCTGGTGTCTATTTCTATATGTAAGAGTATCTCTTGTTGCTGTTAATGCTATAAGCTTAGGACTCTGAGGGTGGTAATATTTGAACCTAGAAACTCTAATCTCTTTACGATGTTATATGAGTATTCACGATATAGCGTGGTTTTATTTATGATGGTGGAAAATCTTAAGTGCTCACAGAGGCCTGGCAAATAGAACTATATCGTATAAGTAATAGACTTTCCAATAAGTGGAAAGTCATAGAAGTGCCGGTCTTTACCAAGAGCTTACCTAGGTACCGTATTAATTGGAATACAAGACCCCCGCCCCCTCTCCTCTTCTCGCCCGTTGTAAGGTCAATTGTTTCAGGTTATTGCAGATAATCAAGGCCGAACGGGGCAGCTCTCCCGTTTTCGGGGCCTCTTTCATTTTAACCTCTATTGTACCAAACCCTCACCGAGAATGAAGGGCAAAGCGGGAGAAAACGGAGGTAGCTCGTTAATATCATCCTGAGCACCACCCATTAATCACGCCAATACTTCTCGCTTTTATCCTTAAAAAACACAAGCTTACAAACCCGCTAAAGCACCGTAACTTACCACATCACATACTCAAAACGCCTATGGATGCTAAGACCCAGTCTAAACCTACATAACGCTGCTCACCTTATTCATCCTCCTTTTCATAATTCATGATCCTATAATCCTGTTCGGCTAAAGAAACACAACTTCAGAACTCCATACGCAGCACAAACTCCACAGCCCCTATCACACCACCTAACCGAAAAATCCAGATCAGATCTCAGGGACCCAAACAAGAACCTTCAATGGTATCACCTTCCCAGACTTCAATTCCCACCAAGTCCTCTGTCACCTCTTGCCACGAATCAACCTCACCGCGCTTCGCTCTCACAACACACCCATCCTCCACCCAAACCATCAAAGCAACAACCCCTCTTTAAACCTCCTTTATCCAGAAACCCTAGGATCTGAACTCCTCAAGCGCCGTAACTTTACCCTCAACCCCGGAGGCTCAATAATTGCTGCCTTAGCACTACTGTACTCACTGATCGGTCATCCCGGCTCAGCTACCGAGAATCCTTCGATCGTCACTTCCCTTGTTTTGCCCCCATCGTATAGCTTCCGCAATCCGAAGCCGTTCGTCCCAAATTCTGATGCCTGATTTCAAGCCTGAGCTACACATTGCCCCCAGTTTTGATCATCCGCGGAAGATAAAAGCCCATGTAGATATCGACGCATCATGCATGCCGTGCCCCGTCCTTGCATACACATTCGAGCCTCCTGCCAAAAAAGCTTATTCCGACTCGCCCGTCCATGGCTTGCGATCCTATGTTGAGCGTATTGGATTGTCTTGTTGTGGAATTGTTGGTCGGCGTCAGTCGCAGCCCTGTTAGATAAGGGGATGAGTTGCGTTGCTGTCCGGTTTAAGCGATTTGGTGATCGAGGTTACTGGTGTGGCGGTGCGAGTAGGCTTGAAGGATTCTTGGACTAGGTCGTACAGAGATGATGTCACAGCATTTGACTGTCACATGATACGATGACATAACATAAAGCTTATAAGATGCTTAGTTAATGCTTAATATTTCTATAGTAGTTTCTAGCTGAAATTCTCTCTTTATAAGAATAATAAAAATATATTTTTATTAATTAAATTATAAGGTAAATAATTTTAAATTAATAAATTATAAATTTAAAAGATATTTTATTAATTAAATTATCGACTTTTAGATCGTTTATTAAACTTTAAATTAATTGATTAAATTCTTATTTAATTAAGAATTATTTTATAAATACTTTTATATCATATTAATCTTATATTAATTTTATATATGATAATCGTAAATCTTAATTATATTTTTAATTATATATTATTATTATATATTATTATTAATTATTAATAATTAAAACGTTAAAATTAATTATAATAATAAGAAGATTATTCTAAGATTTAAGTATTTATATAAATTAAATATTAATAATGTTACAGGTCCAGATCTGTGACCCTTAAGTAGTCGAGTAGCATATTGGACTTCCATCCAATAATAGTCCCTTTTTGGGCAGTTCACTGTTG
>QYAP01000620.1:0-23989 GCA_003988905.1 Hymenotorrendiella dingleyae
TCCCCTGGCGTCATGTGCCCAATTTGGGACTTTTAGGAACCAGTGAAAAATCTGGTCTCCGTCTGACGTTAAATAGAGTAAATAAATAAATAAATAAAGTACACGTCCAAATTGTACGTTGACCGCCGCCAAAGAGGAGCATGACTCTGTCAGCATTTTCTCGGGGGCTCTTCCTCGACGTCGGTTGTTTACAAGACCACCCTTCTCTCCCGCGTTGGCCTCAACTTTATTTAACGATCTAGCACAATGAGACTCAAAGTGGAAGAGCAGGCAGATCAAGATCGGCTCTCTCTCATTCTGATATCAAGTCTCTTTGAAGATCTGGCATGAATAGAAATGCAAGGACCAAAAAGACGATAAACAATTACAACACCATTGGCCTCTCGCTTGCGCGCGCATGCAAGCGAGAGAGGCGAGGCAAAAAAAAAAAAAAAGAAGGAAAAAAAAAAGAAGATATCGAAGAAAAGAATGGCAAAAGACAACCCGTCCCTAGCTCGCAGGCGTCGCCCGATGTTGCTAGTTCTTGATCCAGAAACCTAATTGAATAAGTTATCTAACCTCGAGTCAACCATGTCTATCTTGTATTAGGATCCTGTGTTGCAATGCTCATGCGCCTCGATTGGTTGAATGTCTTCGTACTTTTGGTTAAGTAGGCAACGCAAAATATGTGGGTCCGGCTTTCGTTGAGGTGCCAACTCCGACTGGGAGGCGAGTTCTAATGGTGAATATGCTGTACTTTGAGCAGCATGACTGTAGCTTGGGAGAGGGATATGTTGGGCAGCTGAGGCCAGAACTTGGATGCGAGGAGAATCGTCATTGTTATTCATGTGGGTATATTCCTAGGAGTCTCTTTCTGAACGAAGCTGTGCTAATTGTCAAACTTGGACGCAGGATTGCCCTTCTTGTTCCGACCTCACGAGAATCTCAGACCGACTACAATGAGTGTTGAAGAGAAGAGCTGGGAGAAAATCCAATCCGAGGGGGGGGTTTATACTCGCGCTACTGCTTGCGCTAATCTCGATTTGCGCGATTGCCTCAATTCGCTCCTTCCCTCTCCAAGTACCCAACCGCGACACCTCGAAAATTGCGCCACTCCAACACCTGCCTTCTTCAAATTGCTCCAAATTAAGGTTTCCACCACTGGGACACGTTCAACTGCGCCAATTTAGAGTTTTCCCTCATTTGCTACACCACCTCGACGCGCCACGAATGCGCCACTCATGCCTTCCTCCGTCAACACCAGTTGCGCCAAACCAACTTCGATGGCAACTGCTCCTTCCCTCTCAAATCAACCACGACACGCCCGGAACCTGAAAACTTGCGCCACTCATGATTTTGGGAAATTCAACAAGCCGATTTTCCTCGTCTCGATTCTCGATCAGCGACAATCACCACCTGCGATTGCCTCGCCGCACACCATCACCACAACTTGGTAGTAGAAACGCTTAAGCTTGTGGTAATTGTAGGATTTTGTTTGAACTTATCACAAGCAAAAATTCAAGTTTTGCTTGGAGCCCGAGGGCCGCTTGACCAATATGGCAATGGACTGGATATAGATCGCTTCTATGAGCAAAATGGTAACGGTTATGGCTTCATATATCAGCGACTCTCTCATACGCGTATCGTTCTAGAGTAATGAAGCCTTTCGAGTAAAAAGGAGCGGGAGTTCACTATGCAGTTCAAGACTTGTGGCGATCACATACCGAGACGAAACATCCAACTCCACATTCAATGCCCATACAGACCACTCTTATCGGTATTATCCACCAGTTCAACCTACAAGCTATAACTCAAGTGACACTAAACAGTATTTACGAAACTTCCGGACGGTCGAATTCACCGCAGGGTAAACTAGTTGTGGAAGAAGCGATATAATGTGATTGACACCCCTTGGTATTGATAATTTGAGATGGATTGTGGAAGTTTGCGAATACCAGAGGGAGTTTAGAGTCTCATCTTCTCGTGGCGCCAGATGCAAGAGTTCAAGGATAGTTCAATGCATGGAATCACACGTAAACGGCAGAGACCATGTCCCAGGAAAGAAGCAGAGCTCATGTATTCATCTATTCATAACATCATAAACGTCTTCCCCTCCCCTCTCCCCCTCTCTCAAAATCAAAATCAACTCCACCCCATCTACCCAAACCCCATGAAAAAAACTGACAAAAACTGACGGCCTCGCGGCCTATTTCTCTCTCTGCTTGCTGCCAATGTGTGATCTCGCGATCCATATAAAGTGTCTGTAATGCTTGCTTTTTACTCCTGCCGTGCTCAAAGGCGATTTTGCAATCTTCCGGTCTTTCTGTTTTTTGTTGCTCGTCCGTAATGTAAAGTTGCGCCAGAGAAAATCCAATGACGAAGGGATGAAAGTAATGGAATGGAAGGGAAAGGAAAGGAAATGGTCGGCTGGAATTGCGGATGGGGTGTGTTGTGGGGTCGTGCGGAGAGCGAGATGGTGGTAAATCTTTTTCGGGGAATAAAGAAGCCGGCGATGGTTAGGATGGCGAATTGTCGGTTTGTCGAATATTCTCAGTCCCAGTTCATCTCTTAATCAAGAGATACCATCTCCACGTCCTCCGACTCCGAGTCATCATCCACCTTCTTCCCCCAAGAAATGCCCCTCTCAACACACTTATCAACCTCACACCCCTCTCTAAAAATCATCTGCCAATTATCAATCCTCGCAACATTAACCACCCAGTCCTCGTCCATCATCCGCTTCACAACCGCATCACCCATCCAAGCTTCAGCCTTCCCAGCCTTGTCATCAAATTTGAAGCTCGAGTAGAGCGCAACACCACGTTCCCGGAAGCGTTCATGGCTAGCCGTGTTGAAATCAAGATCGACCTCGCCCCAGCTGGGGTCAAGTAACTGCCGAAGGTTCCCAGTGAACATATCATTAGGATCCTTCCAGAGAACTTGTAGCATTTTCGGATCGTAGAAGACGAGAGCGAGTTTGGAGGTGGTAAGCCACATATCTAGCGTAGCTAGAATGGCTGCAAGGTCGAAATTATACAGATGGAGATCCGCTACCGACGGAATGTTAGGCAAAACCAACTTGAAGGGGAGGAGCGGCTCAAAAATTCTCGTCAAGGCCGCCATCTCGGCTACGAAAGGAGCAGTGGACATTTTCTTCTCTGCATGTTCGCGTTTAACAGCTAGAGGTTTAGTAGGTGTAGCGCGTGGTGGACGACCCGTTGTAACGACTTTGTTTTCGATGATGTTGGTTAGGCCCTCGGAGAGCCAATGCGATGGATAGCCTAGGGCGCGGAGTTGTGAGATGAGGCGGAACATGATGCTGATGTTTACTGGAGACAACACGATGGTGTGTACGGAATAGATGTCTACATTGAAAGGTAGTATCGTTCTGAAAAAAAGAGCATAAAACCATTTCATAAAAGGCTTCTTTGGGAGGAGATGACGGAAGGGGGTGGGTCCGTGGCCCAGGTAGGCATAAATTATGTATTCCATCATTGGCCAGCGACCGCCTGGACCTTTGTCAATGGGTATAACGCTGGTGAGTTGCTGGAGCATCTTTTCATCGGTGATCAGCTGATATTCGGACAAGAAGGATTCCAGAGTAGGCCAGGATGATGAGTTGCGGAGGCAGTTTGCCATCATGGTCGATAGTGGTGCATCCTTCAGAATAGGGCCAAAATACAAACATAGTGAGAGGTTTCCGTTCATATAGTCGCTTCTTCGAGTTAGTATTTACTAATAGCGCGTATCAATGGGGAAAACTTACGGTACATTGCTCAGATGGATCCGATCGAAAGAAGTGGGGAAATGTTGTGGTCGAGCCTCAAGTTTCGCAGTTGAAGAGACTTCGTCATTCTGGTCATCCTCTTCTTGGAAAAGGGCAAATCGGAGTCGTTCTGCAACATCAACACAATCCCCAAGCAGAACCTCGACCTGCAATCTTCCCTCCAAAGCTTTCAAAGCATGTGTCAGCTTAACCCAAAATGGACGCATGTATTCAAACAATCTCTCGGGATTCTCGGGGGCTTTAATGGTGTCGTCCACGAATTTAGCAGACGCCTCAAACGGATCATGTCCAAAATCAACATCCATTTTATTACGAAGGTGGTGATACCAGTCTTCGTCGATGAGCGTTGTATTGACACGCCAGTGCTCGGCGAGATGTTCCCGAAATCTGGGTGCGTGTGCTCGTGGACGGCTAGCATATTGTTGTAGTAGTGTAACCATGGTTGGATCGTGTTTCTCAAGGACCTTCGCCGGTGGTTGAAGCACAAGCGATGCCAAATATAATTCTCTTTCCGCATTGCACTTTTTCGATAGATATCCCGGAAGTTGACCTCCTCCGGCTGTGCTTACACCACCCAGCTGTCTGGTTGCAATCTTGATCACTTCTCGAGTGGAGAAAAGCGTCAGGGACGAACCTTGCCAGGATGTTAGCACTTTAATGTATTCCGGGAAATGACGCTTGTAGAGGTGGAGAGTCTTCGATGGCTGGTCTCCACGTTCCAGAGCTGCAAGAGCCCTCTTGACTGTTGCTTGTAATCGTTCAAAAACAAATGGCGGCATCATAACGCTGACGTAGACGAAGAAGATTGTAGTGAGCACCTCCGTATGCTCTTCGGAATCTTCCTCCAAATCTGCTAATTCTTCAACGAGCATGAATACCAGAATATCCCGGACAAGGGCCCATTTTGAAATGTCGTTTATGGTGAAGTGATAATGTTTTGATGAGGTTTTCTCCACCTCCATGATGCTGATGATCGAACGATACAGGTTTCTGGCATCACCGACACCACCCAGGAAAAAAGAGACTGGGTCATCCTTTGCGCATCGAGTAGCAACATCTTCCTGTGCATCGCCATTTCGCAATTTTTTTCGCTCCTGCAAAGCCTTGGCGGCTTGTTCCTCGATGATTCCATCAGTCCCTTCATCATAGAGGGACCAAACATTATCATGGCCAAAATGATAATACTCCAAACTCGAATCTCTACAGACTCACGTTAGTATTTCAGCAAACAACATTGGCCTCCCATTATATAACATAATGGCATTAGCAGATCTCACTCACTTTGTAGGCCGGTATCTTGGCAATTCTTCCAATATTCTCGCCCTCGCCTCCTGCATTACCCGCTCTGGAACCTCATGGATATGAGATTTTGCCTTGGCAACTCGTGCCTCGAGCTTCACGACCTGGGGACTCTTCTCCCCCTCATCACTTCCACAGGCGGAAAATTGAGAAGTGTGTCTCTTGTGCAGCACCAAAGACTTCTCTGCATACAACAAACACTGCTCATACTTTCCCACCTCCAAGAGCGCAGCAGAGATGTTACCCAACGGTGCAGGATCTTGTGGTGCTATCTTGGCTGCCTGGCGGTACTTTGGAATGGCTGTATGTACGAACAACGGTCAGTCAGTGTGACTTCGGTCAGCTTACACCGATACAAACGAAAAAAAACCCGTTGGGATGACAAAAAAACGCAAACTTGAATTTTGAGCGAAGAACATGAAAAAAATGAGAAAAGATGAACTCAATTGAAAGCCGGTAGTAGAAAAGAATAGAACGAACCAGTAACCAAATCTCCAATCTTATACAAAGCATTGCCTTCCTCCCTCAACCTCCTCGATTCCTCCTCCGAAGACATAGTCAAATCCGCAAGCGCCATGGAGCGTGACACCTTCTCCCAGCAATAGCCGTGCACCCTAGTCTTTCTTTCTTTCCGTCGTCGTCGCAATGGTATCACCAGCCGTCGTCGAGATGAAAAATGAGGCTCTCAACTAAGGGCCAGGATCCTTGATATAAGTAGCGTCTCGCGGTGTGGAGTGGTGTGTCGTCTGCGCCCAGCCTCTCGTTCCCAACAACATGTAAAAGTCAAGGTACTGTACGCGGTGCAAGGCGAGCAGGCGAGGCAAGACAAGGTCAGGGAAGCATGCAAACGGAAGAATGGACAAAAGTTTAAAGCAAGCAAGCAAACTCCCTCATTCACCATCCGCACGTACTGTAGCGGGAGGCATGGTGAAAAGGCCTTTTAAAGGCCCAAGACGGCGGTATGGAGTGGATCACGCATCCGATTGTTTTCCAAAGATTAGGTGAGCTGGACACGCTCCAAGTTCCAGCTTTCGCAGGCCGGCAAGGCACCCAAGTTCCAACGCACCGCAACGCACCCCTCGGATCCGTTCTGGAGCTTCTGTCGCATACATACCCATACCACCTCAAGTTGCGGTGAGTTCACCGGTAAGCAGAATTTAGAGGGCGATCTTTGGCGAGGCCCCAGCAACTTTTAGCGAGGCCACTGGGAACGTCCAATCGTCGCCCCCAAGGACAAGCGAGCACAAGCAAGCAAATGCAAGCAACTCAAGGAACCACAACTTCAACCTTAGCGAGCCATACACCTCCTTCAGCCTGGAGATAATCCTTACCAGAACATCCTGAGGCTTGGGAACCTTTATCGTCACGTGCGAACCCCTGATCCCCACCGCGGAAGGAAAAGCTGCTGGCTTGCTTTACCTGTCATATTTCCCGATGGCTGTCGGTCTCTTTGGCGTATGTGTTTCAAGTATATCCGCGCCTCCAGGACACTACTTCCGCCTCTTTTTTCTTTTTCCGTCACCACGATCCGGAGGGAAGCAAGACGCAGAGCAAAGGCTTGCTACATCCATAGGCATAGAGCATGACATGATCTAGTCAGAAGGCCAGACCACCATCAGCACACTGGCCAAAGAGGGCCCGAATGTGCCTGTGTAACTCTACGGAAATAAGCAGCTGCCAAGGGCGGTAGCAGGTTTACCTACCGTATGGCATGCTGCGGTGTACCGGCAAGGCTATGAGGCGTGTAAGCACTCACGCAAGTTCATTTGTAAGGTAGGAGGGAGGATAAACACTGAAATCCAGGAATCCAATTGAAAAAGAGCCATGAAATACTCCGGTCTCCTAGTTCCCCAATCACCACTATTTGCTCTTGAATTTGCCATATTTCTCGAATGATATGATCCTTAGTATCTACCGAGCTCACCACGTTCGTGGCCACGCTAGCATCCCCCACCGAGCAAAAGTATGCTGCGGTGTATGGGTAGTAGAAATGACCCAACAGACGAGGCTATGAGGCGTATAAGGCACTCACACGTACGTTCCATTCGTGAGGTAAGGTAAGGTGAGGTGTTGAGTGCTGACCCGCAGACCCTCGCTGCCCATCCATTTTCAAATAGGTAACATACGAGATGGAAAAAGGGCCTACTAACTGAACTTCACTCGTAAATTTCCACAGCATCTTGTCATTCAACATAAGAAGAAAGTAACATGTAAATTCCTCAACAGGAAAGTCGGGGAAAAATCATGGAAACTCAATTGAAGAAAAAAAAGACCAACGATATATTCGGTTGCAATATAATTCTCAATCCTCGACAAGAACCAGCTCACTTCACCCACAACTCCACCACCCGCCCCCGCACAACTGATGATAAAACCCCTCACCCCCTCCCCAAAAACGTGGCACCTTAAAGTCGGACCATTACGTTGGAGATGCAATTAAGATGCGGCTTACCTCCCATCAACCCATCAACCCATCAACCCATCAACCCCTCCATCCGGCGCCGGTAAATTAGAACCTAGTTCATGTGCAGTAGGTGAACACAATGGTTGGCTGATTATATTCCGTCTATACACTACTGACACGCGGCTGCCAGAAACATCCGCGGGAATTTCACCTAGCATCCGTCCGAGACACTCCAAAAAGAAAAGTGTACAAGTCAATATCTGCTCAAAATGATACTAGCACCCAAACACCAGCCCGACAACGCCAATCGATGCATGCCCATATCTTCTCATCACAAATCGTAAATTACTCCCGAATTCCAATAAAGCTCAAAAATCCCGCAAGCAGGTGAAATTGGGAACGAGCTTTGAGGTGGTCACTGCTCCATCTTGACATCTCCCGCCTCTTCCGTCGCGGGATTCTTGCCCAGATTTTTCAACAGGTAACTGCGCTTGAAATATTCATTGGGGTGGACAATTGTCTCGAGCTGTGCCGCACCCCACGTCCCATCAGCTTTGACTTTTTTGATTTCCTGCTTGTGAGCATATTCAAAGACACTATCATTTCAGATCAGCATGCATTTCTCTCACTATCAAGTAACGTTAAAGAGGGACCATGTAGGCTTACCGGTTGCACGCCAGATGGAATTTCTGCTTCTCCTTATCTTCCTTGACGCCTCGCAAGACCTCCTGGTCTTTGACCCCCACCTGCTGGAGCAAGGCCGTCAGATTATCGATGCTGAAATGTCGGTACGGACAGCCGTGTGCTTCGCCAGGCCCAGGCGGGTGTTCGGTCAGGATTTTCTGACACGAAAACGGGCTGTATCCGTTTCCTCGACGGTTGGAATCTCCACCAACATCACCGTATGCGTGGCGAACGTTGTACCTGTACTCCTTGTTGAAGGTGTCATCTGTGATCTTGCTAAATCCCGACCGCCAGAATACTAAACATTCTTCGAGATTCAATCCGATGCCTTTGAGGAAAAGTGTGTATTGGAGACGTCCGTAATGTTTTAGATGTGAGTCGCGACGAAGTGAGCGATGTAGATTTTGCATGCAGAGAGGGAAGGAAGCAGAAAGGCTGTCAATATTTCGTGCAGAGATGTCGGCTCCTGGGAGTGCAGTATTCGAGCTCGAGTAGTTGGCATCTGGGGTAGTAAAGTTCTGAGAGAGATGGGTGAGGATCGGTGCGAGCCGGTCATCTTCGTCCATTCGTGGTAAGGCTCGGGAGGTGACCTAAACAATCAGCAAATTGGACTATCAGTAACTGAAGCACATACCTCTAAAGCCTTGTCTAACTTCCCAGTAAATTCCGCAAGAACCATAGAAAGTTGTTCTCGTCCAGGAACGTATGCTTTTCCAGCCTTCAAAAATACCCTCCTATTCTCGACCAATTCAGGTACTCGTTCCCAATCAACCTTAAAATAACTCTCTTCCTCAATCTTCTTCGGAAATCCACCACCAGCAGCCTTCAATTGTTCAGCATACAGCCTCCTCTCATCGTCGTCAACATTTTCCCAATCCAGATTCAACCCATTCACAAATTCTTTCCGTTCTTTCGAATCCGTGTCCTGAAACCTTATCCGAAATAGCATAGTCTCGACGCGTGAAAACCGCCTTCGCAAATCCTCCGTCGACGCAAAAGCGAGCCGGAGGATGAAGTGACTGTAATGATCTTTTTGTCTCTCCAAGGCGGCAGAAGTTGAGTTGGAGGGAGAAAGTGGCAGGTATTTGTCGAGGAGAGGCTTCATGTGGTCTTTCGTTTCAGCGGGGGTTTTGTTTCGAAAGGAGCATGCTTCAAGTTCAGCAAGAACTAATGTTATTAGCAATCGGTGCTAGATCGCAAATCATAGCTCCTTCAGCATACCTCGCAGACGGTCTATCGCCCATTGCTCGAACTGTTCCAGGGTAATGTCTGCAGTGGGAGGGGTGATGTAAAAGTTCAGTCGGTGTTTGTACTCGACGTTCTGAAAAACTGGGGCAGCAAACTGCTTCTTCCTATGATCGAGCGTAGTGCGCCTCTTTGGATCAATTCGCGAAAATTCTTGTCGTATCATTGTTGCGGTGTTTGGATTTTTGTGATGGTTGTCGAGGTGGGAGTTTTACAGAAGACGCGCTGAGCGACGCGACGCGATCCTAACTTTAATTATCGGCTCGGCTCGGCTCATCAACGCCGACCAGAAACTCGGCTCGGGAACTTCAACAAGTGACGACGACCTCGATTCAAATCGATCCCTTGCTTGGGGGCTACACTTAGACATGCAACAAAATTCTCTCTACCATCCTAATTCAGCCTCCTCGGGCGCCTCATCCGCTCTATGACCTCGTATAATTCTCCTCCTTTTCCCCTTTTCTCCTTTCCCCCTCCGGCATATAACGTCGTTACGTTATGATTCACATCTACTAGCAAGAAATCCATCATTAATCAAAGTACTTGAAATCTAACAAAGTCTCAATACCCGTAACAGTTGCGACTCGCCGTTTTGCGGTGGGTTAATTGGGTTCTCCACTACCGGTATCTCGCCCTTCCTCTAAAGAGCTTTGTTGTTTATACTCTCGCAAGGTCGCAAGTGTATCTTACGTATAAGAGCGGCTTCGACACGGGAAGATCATACCTTCTACTCGTATAAATGGGGGCAGCCTACATTGCTCGTGACCACTCGCAAAAATGTATGTACATTTGTTCGTTTATCGTTTATCGTTTGTCACGTTGATCTACCCGCGTTGCAGATGCGGCTCCTAAAGGGGCAAGTTCAATCACGTAATTACTGCCTACGGGAAGGTAGACGGTTGGTTTAAGGGACGATAAAAGGACTGGCATTCCCGTTACGAAAAAGTGCCGATCGAATACCATTTGCAGTATCTCAAAGGCACAAATATATCAACATCACAAGAGCACATAAAAACCAACAATACAAGAGCAACAAATCAATTCAATTCGATCACTCTGCGATGCTGCAAAATCATCCTTCTAAACCTCGGAAACTATCAAGAACACCCATCATCTAGCAAGCTTGCCATTTCCAACAATCGGACTTTTCGGATCGCTCACACTCCCAGCACCACTACCAGTACCACTACCGCTGCCATTGCTTCCTTGTCTTTCCTTGTCGTAGTCACCCCAAACGGCTTGACCCATCTGTAGAGGATGTCTTGGAGCATCATCTCCATCGCTTTGGGTAAAGCCAGACAAGTTGCTTAGCATGCTACTGCTCCTTCCCCGCGTTCGGTAGCCTTGTGCCTGCATGTGCAGTGCAGGAACATTCGGCGGGGGTCCGTAGTGAGCAGCTGGAATAGTTGGATTCCAAGGATACGTCGTAGGTGGGAGTCCATCACCCATCATATCTGAGCCGTAGGCAGCAGCAACGGGATTCAGATTTGCTACACTAGTGGTCGGACTGGCAGTAGCATACGCTTCGGCCCGTTGCAAATTATCGATATTTGTCCACAAAAGTTGCAGAGAAGCGCTCGTGTCAGCAATACCGGCGTTCAGTGTGTCAAGTCGGTTCATGTATTGCTGTTCAAGATTGGCTCTTTCGGCTTCGATTGTCTGTCTCTCACGTTCCTTTCTCTGCGCCTCGTCCCAACCCTTGGCATTTGCATCGGTGATACGTTCGTGCTCGCCATTCAATTTAATGATTCTGGCTTGTGAGCGTTCCTTCTTTTGCATAATGTTAGAAAGCTCGGCAGTAAGAGTAGAGATGTCGCGTTCGGCGGCTTGCTTTGCATTCTGGATTTCTGAACAAAGACGCTTGTGCTCTTCTTTTTGATTGCCGTACTCAGACTTCGAGGACGAATAGAGCTTGGCATCGTTGTGAGGAACAACTTCAAGGGCCTTGATCTCAGTGGCTAGGGTAATGAGAGCATCCTCAGCTTGTTTCATATGAAGATTGTTCTGTTGGATCTTTTGCTTCACACGGTCATCATTTCCTCCTGAAGACGAAATATTATTCGTAAGCTTCTCAATCTCCTTCCGAATCGTGTTAAGCTTCCCTTTTTGATCTTTGCGCTCGCGCTTCTGTCGGCTCTTTTCCTCGGCTAGCTTCACTTCTGATGAGCCAATGGATATTCTCAGCGTAGTGGTGGGAGATCCGGGTCGACCAGTGATTTGTGGATTTGAGGCAAGGCCAACGGAAACATCGGCAGTAGGAGGTTGAGAGGTTCGTACACTGGTAGAAAAGATGATTGCATCGTCAATAGTGCTCACAAAGTCACATTCGTAGCTTGAGGCTGGCGCAAGCCCAAGAATTTCCCCGCTCCATCTCGTATCCTGCCCAGCAGATTTGTCTGGGTTGATGGTGGCATTGATCTTGGCAGCATGCCATATTGTCTTGTTGACCCGGATGAAAAATGGCTTGGACTTGTCTACAGTAAATGAGTCGGCACTCTTCCCTCCACTAATTGCCAATGTCGGTTGTGAGGAAAAGTAGCTGGTACTAAAGCAAATCTCATCTGAACCAACGTAGGTAATCCAAATTCGATCGGCCTCAGTATTGAATGGTGCGTTTCCAAGGTTGTTGATGTCTGTTGCATTTGTGCCGGCAGACTCGGCTGCTGTGTGGGAAGTCTCATATTCCTTCACCATAACGATTTTCGTACTAGCCAAAGCAGCCCACAAGGGTTGCCGACCACGAACCTGAGCGCTTTGTTTCCTCTTCTTTTTGGAGTTGAAATTGCCATTCGTAGTTGTATTGGTTGAAGATTCGTTATCTGTGGTTTGTGTAGCCGGGTTCGAGGAGTCGTTGGTGGAATCGGTAGGTAGTTTCCCAGCCTCTGGATCGCTGATTGAAGTCGATATGTCTCTTTTCTCCCTTAATTTACTCTGAACATATAAATCTCTAACAAAACGCACCACTCCCTGAGCTAAAATATGTATTGCAAGAATACTCCGGATCCACCCATGAGTACTTTTCCTATGTCCAGGATGAGATATCGGTTCGAGCGGGTCGTCCGGGTCCGAGGAGCCCATAAGTCCATTCGAAGAAGATAATATTGCACGAAATCCTGACTGCTTGACATTTCCGTTACGAGCAAAATGTGAAGCACCAATAAGACTGAAGCAGACCAGTACATTTTTCAGCCCTGCTTCTCTACCACTTGTGCCCCCTCCTAGAGTTAGTGCGATCACGGTTTGAGCCAGGTCGAGCGCAACATCTTGGACTGGACTCCACAAAAATAGCCACACCATCAAAGCCATCAAATCTACCACCACAATTGTAGCTACTGACGGTGTGCCCAATGTGCCTTCAAAAACATCCGTAATGCTTAAACCAGTGGTTGTCGAGGTCGAAGGAGGAACGAAGGTCAAGGTGGCGAAGAGGAGGTGGACCAGGGAGAGAAAAGTTGGAGGGAGTTGGAGGAGAACAATGAGGATGGCAATGGTATCATAGAGAGGACAGGAACGCAGAACGGTGAGCGCCAGACTGAGAGGACCCAAGTCGCGGTGTACAGCGGGGTTCTTGGTAGCGTTAACATCGATTCGGCGGTGATTCTC
The DNA here is from genome assembly GCA_003988905.1 of Hymenotorrendiella dingleyae. Classification (NCBI taxonomy): domain Eukaryota; kingdom Fungi; phylum Ascomycota; class Leotiomycetes; order Helotiales; family Helotiaceae; genus Hymenotorrendiella; species Hymenotorrendiella dingleyae. The sequence goes on from QYAP01000620.1 coordinate 13,002, forward strand.
ATGGGAACTAGAGAGACCAGGGGTGTTGTATGATTCGGAGGAGGAAGACTCGGAGTATGCACCAAAGGACAGTCGCCTCACGGGCTGGCCCACCATCATCTTGGGAGTAGCTACAGATTGAGAATCGAGACGCTGAGCTTGTCGTGCATGCCCGTTGGCGGAGTGTGGAGGGGTTGCAGGCTGAGCTGGTGGTGTTGATGGATGGTTCTCAGCTCCTGCTTGCTTGGCGTGTCCGTTGAGATGTCCATTGCTCTTCTGCTTGGTAACCCTTTTCCCTGGCCCTACGAGACCATTCTCATGCCTAGTATCGCGCTGGTTCGCAACACCCGGCTGTCGCTTTGCTGTGGGCTGGCCACGAGGCATGCGACTTTGCTGACCCAGAGCGACTTCCGAGTCAGCGAAGAGCTCGAAATGGGCACGCAGCCTTAACAACTAGGTGCGGCGTGACGGAACGGCACGCCTTGAGAAAATGTTGTAGATGGCGTCGATCGACCCGGATACTGATATATTCGTACGGGCCGCATTCGAGTGCGAAGGGGTTCGCGTCGTGGGGGGGAGAGGAAGAGAGCGTGTTGTGATTTTTGGGGGGGGAAAGTCGTGAAGGTTGAAGGAAGGTATTCAATCACCTTAGCTCAGTCGGGCAATGCAATGCCTTACGGCGCTTGAAGGCAGCTAGGCGAGAATCCGGCAGCGGTGCGGTCGATGGTGACGAGCGGCGGACAAGGGCCGAGACGAGTGAAAGGAACTAAATTGGATTTGGGGCTGCAGAAGGGCTGTGCGCTCCACGACCTACACACGCTAGCAAGAACCACTGAGATACGGTGCATACAGTGCATAGAGTATAGAGTGCATTTCTGCCCCTTTTCCATCCTCGACAGCCTTATTATTCGTATTTCACGGCCTTCACTGGCCTGGCCTGGCCTGACCTGTGCTTCCGCACCTCTCAGATACACGTCGTCCATGTACCGCACCTGCATGTACATATGTACCAGACTACCAGTCCCATAGCGAGGCTCCCGCAGATATCGGTATGTGGTCTGATTCGGGGTGTGGACATCTTGGACATCTTGGACTTTGGATTTGGAACTGCACTGGCAGAAACTGGCCGATAGAGATCTCTTGGCGGCTAGTAGTACTGAGAAGGGTGAGATCTGGTTGGCCATCACCACCTCTCACTACCTCACTCTACCACGGCTCTCTTGAAATCTCTGCATAACCCAGATTTCACTGAAAATTTCCTCTCTTTTCTCCGACTTTTCCTTTGCCTTTAGTCATGTTCCCCGCCTCGCCCGCCCATCGTTCGAGCTTCACGCGCACCGAAGGCAATCTTGCTTTTTAAAGCATTCTTCCCCTCTTATCCCCATTCTTTTGTGGGATCAGAGAGACATTCTCCATGCTGCAGCAACAGTGTATCCGCTTTGGCGCCGGCCCCGAAGCACCCGCCCTTTTCAGCTCTGCCGTGGGGAGCGAGCTGGAGAGAAGCCGAACAGCGCTCGAAGAGGACGATGAGGTGAGATGTTGCTGCAAAACAGGTCGACGATGCGACGGTAGTTCTCTATTCGTCAAGCCTGTCCAGGCTCAGTTGCTGCAATGATGCGGGATCGTCGCCCACAGCTCGGCCTTCCACCAACACCAACAATAATCCTATGCAGGGGCGAGGGGCACAGTCCACGCACCGCAATATAGACCAATATGATCCTCTGTACTTCCTATGATACAAGTGTTTCACAAAACATCTAACCCCATTCTGTACCACCAAGAATGTCGTTTTCATGGGAGCATCTTACACCACCCAAGTACCGCTCAAGTCGTTCCGAGGCTGCTACTGCTGCACTGCAGACTGCTTACCCAGCTATTTGCACTACTTCACTACTTTACCCAAGTATTTGACGTCTTTGTACGCTGGTCGAACGCCAGAGCCTCTGGCTCCGGGAGCAGCTTCCCGTCGACGGACACCAATGGCGTCGAGTACGGTACCTAGGTATCTTTTGGAATGCTTCATGGAGGCCAGCCCCCAAACCCCCGTAGCTCGCTGCGCTCGAAAGTGAAGATGTTTTCTACTGAGTATGGTGGCAGGTGAGGTTTATAGAGATTCTCAAAGCGAAGACGGCCTCCACGGCAGTGGCCTCCGGAGGACCAGCGGAGCGTCACAGGGAGACTCGATAGCTTGATACGTAGTTCGAGGTTATCGTCTTTTCATGTGGAGTGCTCGAGGGGTCGCGCCGATGGCGGCTTCTTTCTAATCATCGCCTCGGCTTCTGGCGCATCTACGGTTCATCCATCTACATGTGTGTATCGACGACCGGCAGTACAACGGATATGCTACGTTTTTCCCATCAACCCCTCACCTCCCTCAAAGAGCAAACCGATGATGCGTGCTGGATACTGGAGGCCCTGCGAGAAGGAGCCCGTGATATGCAAGCCCTTCACGACCCTCAACGACCCTCTGTGGTTCCCATTCAATAAGGTTGTCGATCATTACATCTCGCAGGTAAGCGCAGTATTAGTCTCCTCGACGAATTTGTCTGACTTGCATCACATCATCGTGGACGGGCTGCACAGTCTGCACAGTCTGCACACTCTGCACACCAGTCGACTATCATCGCCGAGTATTAACAGCGCTGGAGACTGCGGAGAATGGGGCCCTGTCAGGAACAAGTTCACCAACCAGCGTCTGTCAATTGCTTGTGCACGCCGGCACTTGCTTTAAGCCTTCATCCAAGACTCCCGACAGGTGTGTGTGGGCAGCAATGTAAGTGGATAATTCCCCAGACTCCAAGTCTTATCTCCAAGATATGCCGGAAGAGCGACGTTTAGTGTCTTCACTTACTTTTCACTTACAAGTATATCTTCGTCGGTCAGATGTTGATCCCAAATCCTTATTTCGACGTTGCCGATGATATTTCCGAGGATGCCGATTAGGATTCCTTCTCACTCCTCTAACTGGATGAGCAGAGAAAGGAGAGATATCCCCGCCTCTTACACTGCTTGGTAGGTTCTGACCCAACACGTAAACATTCCTTTTCACTGGCTGTGGCGGCTGAATCATCTCACCGCATCCAACGCAGAACTTGGAAAGTGGTGACTCAGGCCTCTAGTCTATCCATAGCATACCAGTTATGAGATGGGATTCCCATCTTTGTCCAACGCATCACCTCACTGCGTACGCCCTGATTTGACGCCCGCATATGCGAGTCCCGCCATCTCTTTCCTTACCATGCAAGGACCTGACAATTGGGAACTACGTAGGCTTTTTTCTTCTTTGGCTCCTGAATTTTTTTGAAAAATGGGGGATGCAAGTCGGAGATGTAAAGCGTATCACGTGGGGACCATTGCCCATCATCCATGCATGGTATATCTGGATAAAACGATGAGATCTGAGGTAGGGTCCTCAAATGTCCCGATTCGACCGTCGGCATGAGGTGATTTTCTTCTGTGCATCCTTGCTTTGATCTTTGCATGAGGTGCTTATGAGAGATTGAAAATCCACTAGTAGTTTACTGCTCTGTGGGGAAGTTGGTCACTCGACTCTATTGCACCATATTTCGACCACTTCAATGGCAAAGCTTGATTAAGCGGATGGACAGTTCCGTCCTGCTTAGTCTTCCGAGTTTCTTAGCCCAGATACTTGCAGAGGGGTATATCCTGGGCTCGAAAAGCTGAAAACATCTTCCAATGTCTTTGCTATTCGCAGGTGTCTACTCAGTGAGTACCACCGGACGCTCGAAGTTTTGGGCTTTCGAGTATTACAAGGTAAGCGTAATAATCCGGTATACCTTAAAGCCTACTACCCCTTTGCAATTGCAACAGTACATTGCACTTCTGAACAATCTCGTTTTCTTACATCTGGAGCGAGTAGATCTCACAGACTATTCTGTGTGTATTCACAACTCATTGGTAATTGGTTGTTGGTTGAGAAACCAGGTTATTTTCCTCACCTTCCATATTCTAGCGAAATTCTGGGTTTTCGCTTAATAAGTGTTAAGATTCAACTCCTTTCTCTGCATCTATGGGCGTTTCAAAATTCGCGATTTGTCTGTTATGAGTAGGGATTTATTTATGTCAAATGTCAAAAATGTCGCAGCAATTGCTTTTACTTTATGTCGCAGCAATTAATTTTCTTTGACATTTAGTGAATTTATTATATGATACTATTCCCAGATTTGTGTAGAATAATGCCAATTTTGGCTTAATATTTGTTGGATTCTAGATGATAGGCTTATAGGGGAAGCTATTGAGAAAGGATACGGATTAAGCGTTAGTATAAGGCTAGTTAAGTAGATGCAACCTAGGTAAGCAGACCTGATATATTATATAATATACTTATGTATAGACTGTTATTTTAAGATTCGCTTAATAACTGTGATTTTATTTTTATTTTTAAGCCGTGCTAGCCACTTCTGGAAATAAAAGTATCACGTGCATAATAAATGTCATTATGCGTCGTGTCAAGGGTTTTCAAAGTGTCAAATGTCAAATGTCAAGGATTTAATTTATTCAGGTGCATAAAAAATCCCTAGTTATGAGTGTCTTTCTTGTCCTCTACGAGGTTCTTACGCCTCAAGTCTCCGCTTACCTCTAATTGCCTCCTTCATCTTAGCATACAAGTTTTTCTCTCAGCTCTTCGCCGCAAGTTCTTCAATAATATACACGAAGCCGGTAGCTTAGCGAGCTAGGAAAGGTGATTCGGACAATAGAGTTACCGTCAAGCTCTTTTCCCTAACTATGACCTGATCAAAATTCTTAGCCTGAACCCGAACCACTCACTCCCTCTCACACGTTGAAAAACCAATACGACCTCGAGAATCAGGGTTAGGCTAGCCGTCTCCTAAAAATAGATGGGGAAGAGATTTTATCTTTCCGAGGAGCGAGATCGGGTTAAGCTTAAATGCCGAAACCGAGAGAGGTCGTTTCTTATTCTTGGAGGGTATCCCTGTCTTGGATTTTTTCATCTGCTTAAGGCTTGACACTTTATGTCACGCGTTTCTTGCTTGATTTCTCTCTCGACTTTGTACTTTACCTCCTATCGAACTTGATTTCTTTTTATCGTATGGGCCTCTATCCTTTTATATTTTGGAGTACTAAGTTTCAATCAGGTTTCTCATTGGTGTGTTTCTTTTTCTTCTCTGCTGAAAACCGGGATTTCCTGACAGGTTTTGTCATGGGATATTGATCGTAATTGGGTTGTAAGCCTACCCTTCCTCTTTCGTTTCGTTGTGCCAGACTGTTGAAGAGAATTGAAGTTGGCATGGAAGACGTCTTTCGTTTTCTAAACCTCTTCCATTTTGATCTTTACCCTCTGAAATAATCCGGTATAGTATGAGTTCAAACGTTAGAGAAAGAGTGGGTTTGGAAAGCAACTATTGCGATACGCGAGAGTTTCGTTGATATGCTGTAATAGAATAGGCAATGGACTTGTGAAGTGGAACCTTCTTAACTTCTCAGGGACTTTCCGGTTATTCTGTAATATGATGCCAGCGTATCGGTGGCAACGCGTTAATGGATATAATGTAGTAGCTTGCACAAAGGAAATCGCCAGTCTCGGTAATACCTATCTCACAGTTATACGACGGTTTTGGAGTGGGAGAAAGAAAGGAAAAGAGATCGAGCGAGTTGGTTCCTTCTTCTTCTGCTGTGGTTTGATGAGTTGCAATTAGTATTGTCGTAGAATCGTAGTTACAAATATAGTATACCGTAGTGGTTGGTTGAGAAGGGCGCCGTATTTGACGGAGTGTTTCCCTTATTGAACATCGTTAAAACGGAATATTAGGGGCAGCATGAAGATTAACACAGGGAAGGGGGTTTCAATTGATGCAGTAATCAAATATGTACAGTGAGCTCGGTCGGCACAACAGGAGCATTTTGCTCAATTGATTTGAGGCTATGTATAACCAACACATAGACGATGTTTTACCAATAGTTGCACTCTTGAAAAGTTACACGATTTGCAAACACCTTACCCGATTCCTCACAACTCGCATACAGCGCATGAGCGAAACATGGAGATTGAGACGGAAAAGGAAGGTATCTTCCATTTCTTTCTGTGATCGCATCAACATTCAAAAACGTGATGTCTCTCCATGATTGAAATGCCTCTCTCAACCAATGTGAAGTAGAAGACCCAGCATGTGATTTCAAAGATGGGGACCCCGCACTCCACTCCCCTCCACCACACCACTTACACTTCAACCTCAGCACTCCATACAACACGCCGTCTTCCCAGTTTTTCTTCTCAGCCTCTCCGTTTTAAGAAGGAGAGCAACCGATCTCCTTAACTAAGCTTTCCTACCCGACGGTTCTTGCAACGCTCGTATGGGAAATCGCCAATGCCTCCTGGTACCTTTTTTTTACCCCTCCAGTCTCGGAGTATTTCCTAGTGACGCTTGTCACGAAGGGTAAACACAACGTGAATGCAAGGGCGCCTTCCAGTTACAGCCTAGAGTATGGGAGTCGCTTACGTGTGGGTCCGTAAGGGGAAGGTCGAGCTGAGCTGATGATTGGTTCCCCTTTAACGAAGCGAGAGCTGCAGCTTTTTGCCGAGGCAGGTAGTAGGATGATCGGAGAGAGAGGAACATAGAAGTTGAGAGTTGGGGGGGCGATTGGGGATGAGGTGAGTTATAAGGATGGAGATGGGATCGAGGGGGTTTTTTGATCGGTCACCGAGATATCGATGGTTTATTTGTGAGGGAATACACTGCTAGTACTGTTGGGCTGAGTGGAAGAAGGGATCGACTTTTTGATCTTGTGATTGAATTGAAAGACCGACATCGCCTCACTTCAATTCCAAGATTTCACAACTCGCCCCCCCAAAACTCCTCTCTTTGCATCTCCACAATCACAATGTGGTCTCTAACACCATATATCCTGCTCCTTTGCCTAACCAGCATCAATGCTGCGCCAGTTATCCCAAAACGCGATGCGGATACCGAAACTGTGGGTAAGTGACCTCTCTCCTTCCGCAAGTATCGTATGCCAAGCTTTTATATATATGCCAAGAATTACTAACTCGGCGTCATAGGGGTTTCAGCTACATTGTTGGCAAGCCTTGAGTTGATTGCTCAATATGCTGGTGCGGCGTATTGTACCGATAATGTCGATGGAAAAACTGGGGGAGCTATTGCGTGTGAAAGTGAGGGGGGAGATTGTCCTACGGTTGAAGCTGCGAGTACTGATATTGTTTCGAGTTTCACGCTGTAAGTCACATTACTAGCTCTTCACTCTCCGACAAGATGGAGAATATGAAAGAGATGAATCGTTAATCGAATTGTGCAGTGGATCTTCTGATACAACAGGCTACACAGCCGTCGACAGCACCAATAAACTTATCGTCACTTCCATCCAAGGAACCTCGGATTTCACAGATGTCACGACGGATCTAGATATTAGCATGGTAGAGACCACGCTGTGTGGAAGTGCGGATACCAATGATGGCTGTTCGGTACATGAGGGCTTCTATGATAGTATGGTGGATGCCAACGCAACGGTTTCGGCAACGGTAAAAGCGCAGTTGGCGAGCAATCCTACTTACTCTGTGATTGGTAAGTAAACTGTTTTCCTAAAACGCGTTTTTCGTACTTGGTGGAGGATGTTGGGCAGTGAAGATCTGAGGAAATCGCGTGACTTGTCTGCTCGCAACCCTGGAAACTAAACTCTAAATTCTTTGTCAAAAACATCACTGAATCTGTGCACTTACAGTTACCGGCCATTCCCTCGGTGCAGCCGTTGCGGCATTACTAGCCACAAGTCTCCGAAACGAGGGTATCGAAGTCCAACTCGTGAGTCCCTCTTTACTTACCGTATTAATTGGTTTAGAGCCCCCCCCTCTTCCAATTTAGATCTCATTATGCCAGAACATTAAAGAGAATTGAGATTAATAGAAGAGGTACGTCCGTGAACGAACCCTCTCCCGTTTTCAGGGCTTCTATCATTCTAACCTCTATTCTCTCAGATATCCTGGCACAATGAGGTTAAAAACGGGAGAAAAGGGCGCTCTAAACCAATTAATACGGTACCCCCTTTCCTCTCTTCACCTCAATACTAACTCGTCAACTCCAATAGTACACATACGGCCAACCACGGGTCGGGTCGGTTGATATCTCCAATTACATCCAGGCGACAACCAAAGGGACGAATTACCGCGGTAAGTGATTTTTGAGTGTTCAGGTCGATTTCAATTTTGGATGTTTCTACTCATGTTGAGCGTGTGACTTCATTATTTTGGTAGATAGAAGACTTGAAGTGAGATGATGAGGCTACGAGCAAGGCAGCTTTGAGGATGTATACTGACAAGAAAATTGTCCACCAGTAACCCACATCAACGATCCCATCCCCCAACTCCCAAGCCACGGGTAAGAATTTCTTCCTCCAACCTTCTCTTTCCCTCATCCATTCTTTCTAACACCCCCACAGCTCCCTGGACGCGAATTGGGATCACTACTACCCCGAATACTTCATCACCGTCCCCCTCAACGACACAGTGACAGCCACAGACATCACGGTCATCTCCGGCAGTCTCTACGTTACAGAAGGCGACTATGGTTCAGGTGGATTGTTGGGGGCGCTTTCTCTGATTTCGACGCAGGAGGCGAATGGTGATATTTCGTATACGCATGGGGATTACTTTTTGCCGATTGATTGGTGTAGTTGAATGGTATTCACAGGGAGGGACATGAGGTGGAGGGGTTCGGGAGTTGGGGGCGGAAATTCTTTTGATATAGTAATGGTTAATGGCTAATGGTTCAGGAAAATTGAGATTGAGATAGAGATTACTGCAAGGTTTTGACGAAGTAAACTCAAGAGTATCTTAGTATATTATTGCGTGAAGGGCTAACGCGGCCGAAGAGTTCGAGGTTGGAACTCTCACCTGGTGCCCCAAACAATCTAGATACAATGCGTATTCCTTTGCGCAGCTTTATCATTCATCTGTACCCCCGATGGCCAACGCAGTCGTGAATTGCCGCCCAAAGACAACTGACTACTAAAGCCCGAGCGAACAAGTTTCAAGGAATGTACTCAGGTCTGTTCCGAAGACGGATCCTAAGAGCCATTTGATATCTCCGCCCAACGATGTCCGTTTCTAAAGCTAGCTGTGCCATACTCCGCAAGTTCATAGGAGTATGGGTTTACGCTTTCGCATAGCGGTGTAACCATGGCAGCTCTGACGGTTGGCGCAGTCCAGGGCACATTCGGCTTGCCTTTCTTCACTCGTTGTCTTTGATAGGATTTCCATGCCTTCTCCATCGCCACAAATTTGAAACGCAGAAGATATAGAATGTATATTAGAGTGTACCCAGAGTATCCAAGCCTGTTCATTTCTGGTGAATCTTCGGTCAATGGGACAAGGAAAGCCTCAGAGTTTGCGCGAGAACTCCCAACAAGAATGACGACTTCACGCAATTCTGCCAACTTCTTGTAGTCATCCGCGAACATCTTCCACGTAGCTTCTTGTACAGCCTCGAAAGGAACTCCAATGGACTGTACTTTGCTGTCACGATAATCGCGAGGACGCCGATATTGGAGCTTCAATCGCGCGGTATCGGATGAAAGGTTGAAATAGTTGTATGGCATGGACTTCTTCCCCGTGGAAGTGATGAAAGGCAGTTCGTGGTACACCGTCTTCTGAACCCAAACACGTGCAGAATGACACACCGATAGCAAGACTGGTAGACGACGGGCTCCGGTCATGGAGATTTGATAACCAAAGCGACTATGATAGTCTCGGGTTTCAAGTGTTTGAAGGCGAGGATCCTGGACAGCAAATCCCCAGACCATCTCTTGCAACTCGGCTGGCAATCTCGAAAACTGGTGGAAGAGCTTCAGTGGTACACGCTTGACTGTCATCAACTATTTTTGGTTACTATCTGGATCCACATATACTAATCAAGAGGCGGGCCACTTACCTTGATAACTGGTGGTTCCTCATACTTCCCAACAAGGGCTGGATTGCAGAAAAATTCGGTCCAGGTCTCCTGTTTCAGTTGGTGGATCAGACGACTTGCTTCTTTCTGGCGGGGTGACCATTCTGCAGGAGATAGAGATAGATCCAATGGAGCAAGTTCAAACTCTGTCAGATCATCATCGTTGCCCACAACTACAATGATTTCGCGAATGCCAGCCTTAGCGCAATCGATAATGTCGCTAGCTGACGCACTAGGGATTTGAATCCTCTTGCTCTCGTACTGGTACCGCTTCTTGCTAGCGCTTTCGGACTTGCTTGCTCTGCGGTTGAGTTGGTTCACATATCTCGGTCGCGTCAGAGCCGTCAAGTCCACAGCAAGTGTCTTCACTCCTCCGATCGGGAAGGCACGTCTGTCGAGCCCACTACTCGGTTTGTAACGAATCTGGAAAGCGTCAAAAGTGTTGCAGGCCTTCTTACCGCGGTAGATAATATCGAATTGTAGATTGACATAAATGGGTGTGCTCTGCGGCATGGTTAGAAACTTGTATTGGCCCATGATATATTTATCCATCTCCGTATACACAGTGCGAGCCAGTGCTCTAGACTCGGAACAGACACTCAAGATCGCGGGCGGCCGTGTTCCTGATCGTAGCGTGTCAAAATCAACGTATTTCTCCTCATGCCGAATTTCGTGCATCTCGACGATACGGGGAACGGAGCAGGCGAGTGTCCAGATTCGAAGCCGTAAGACCTTTGGGAGGTCTGGAAAGTTCGCCATCTCTACTTGGTGTTGCGATGCGGAGTGGCTATGGAAGAAAGGCCTTGACGATCTTTCAAGAGGAGGTGGTAGGAGCTGCGGAGGTCTGCCTTGAATTTTTAGCACAAAATGAAGCTAGCGAACGCTAGCCAACCGCGCCGCGTTCCCTCGGCTAATACTTCTACAAACAAACCATGTCACCCTCCATCCATCTTTAATTTACTAGGCACAGGCGTGTTACGATTACGGAATCGTCAGGTGACATTTGGGACCATAGGCTCAGACAGCCGCTGCGCTGACAGGAGAACCCATCTGATATAACCAATTGTGAGG